>CM035432.1:70147505-70442505 GCA_020310875.1 Ceratopteris richardii | reverse complement strand
TCTCCAATATCGTCCTCCATCCACTTGCTACCTCCAGATCAGCATATTGTTTATTATCTTGGAATTCAGGGTCCACCATGAATGCCGCTCCATGGAGTGGGGAGTAATAGGCATTCCATCAAAACACATATTGATGAAATTTCTCCATACTTCTCATCCTCTTGCACTAGCTTCTTAAGTGACTCTATGGTTCGATCCATAGCTTCATATACTTTGCCAATGCATAGGTCCATAGAATCCACCACTCTTAGCAAGTGCACAAGTGGTCGCACAATATCCACTATGGGGCTAATATTCTCCCACCATGCTACATTATCTCCTAGTTTTCTAAATTCCTTTCCTGTTGAAGCGGAAGCCTTTGGCATTGCTGCAAATTCATCACTCAATGGTAGGCCTCTTAAAACACCACTACACTTCACAACACGGTGTAACATGATAAAGTTATATGCAAATCGTGTTTCAGCATATTTCAGCAAAACAAGAGTAGATCTTTTGTTGAACTCATCTTCACACGTGTATGATTGTTGATGAAGCTCACCAATGCATTTGCCTCATTGATTGAAGGCAAAATCCAATCCAAAGTGCCAATGTCTTTGAGAATATTATTTAGGCAATGAGCCATGCAAAAACAAACACTGATACGAGGATACATACTTTCAATGATTTGGGGAGCTTCTCTATTAGAGCGGCTTCTCCATCTTCTACAATCACTATAACATTTGCTGGACCCACAATTTCTATGGCACTTGCCCACTCAGAAGCAAGCACATCGGCTGATTTTCCTGTCTGAGATGCATCACGGGATGATATGAAGTACATCTCACCTCGAGAGTAAGCGACAACTCCATGGATAGATCTCCGCTGTGTATCACTCCATCCATCCACGAGCAAGGACACTCCATTTCTTTCCCATGACTTTCGGATGTTCTCACATGCGGCTTCCACAAGTTTCTTCTCCTTGTCTAATAGAGTTGTACGCAAACTCTCTGAATTGGGAGGAACATATTGTGGTCCATATTCCCCTACTTTTTTCATCATCTCCAAAAGTACGGTGATCTATGAACAAAAAGATAATTTACATTATACAAATTGCAAATAAGTAGGTAAATTGAAAATTCAATTATGCCATATGAATTATGATTACCTACCGGGCTGCATTGAAAGGTATGTGGTCATGATAGAAAAACCTCGCCGCTGCCATGTCAACCTCTTCCTTCAATTTGGGATTCCATTTATCATCAAGGGTTTGTTGATGATGAATACGTCTGACTGCATATGGTGTGGAGCTTACAGATGGCATATCTTTTGGTGTGGAAGGAGAACGAGGTCGACCCGTCGCTGCCGATGAAGATGCCTCCTTGCAAAACAGAGGTAGAAGTTCTCACAAATGATGTGGGGTTGACCGGAGCTTGTGAAGCACGACGGACATGCACATGGGCATAAGCTTGTTGAGAAGTTCTTGCTTTTCTCCGAAGTGATGGCATTACAAAACTTTACTTCATTGCCACTCTCATGAAGAAGATGGGCACGCACCTTGTTCGCTCCACAGAGGTAGAAGTTCTCACAAATGATGTGGGGTTGACCGGAGCTTGTGAAGCACGACGGACATGCACATGGGCATCACTCACAGCAAGCTTGTTGAGAAGTTCTTGCTTTTTCTCCGAAGTGATGGCATTACAAAACTTTACTTCATTGCCACTCTCATGAAGAAGATGGGCACGCACCTTTTGTATCCACATAATTTGCATGTCCATGGTCTGAACCACCTCCTTCTCTGGCGGACATGGGAGAATCCACCTCTTCCCACCATGTCCATTTTGCAACAGCCTTCCTTCTCTTGTATGTGCTTGATGAAGAGGCCATAATGGCTTCTCCTACACTCCAAATGAAAGAGAGGAGGAAGGTTTAGAACTCCAAAGGGTAAGTTCTTGAGCCTTGAGGAGGGGACTCAAGAGAGGGGATGCTGAAATCATTCTCCTAGAGAGGCCCAAAGGTTAAGAGGATGGAGAGGGCTGCTGAATATGCAAGGGTGCACACCAAGGTAGCTCAAGAGAAAGCTGAAGGTAAGTTGTGTGTTTTGAGGGAAGCAAACAGCCCCTTTTATGCTTGCTTTGGGGCCCCAAAAGAAGCTTCTAGAAAGAGAAGCTGCGCACTAAAGTTTCAAATTCGAAAATTTTAAAATTTTTCGTCAAAAAAAATTTCCCGCCAAAATCTGGCGTCCCGAATCGGCGTCATAACAATAAAACGTCTCAGGGATGGCGTCCCGGGGACGGAAGCATGTGACGACATAAATTTCAGGACTCCCAGCCGAGACCATACATATGGAAGGGGGGACGGCGTCCCTAGGGCCCCGGGACGCGTCCCCCCTGTGACTATGGTAAAAAGTGCTGCCATCTTCCTCAAGAGTTTGATTGGCAAATCAATTATTCTTTTAGCTTTCAAATATTTGATTACGTTAAAAGATAATATCTAATTTTACACAAAAAACTAGCTCTATTATCATATGACATAAAAACAATCTTTTAGAGTTCATCTTAACAAAGCAAGAACATATAAAGAAAGAAGATATTATAGGAAGAAGTAAGCAAACCTCCATTATCTTCCTAAAGGATTCAAGTAAACAATTATAGTCTTACTTCAGCTGTGAGACTTCAAAGTAAAGATGTTGTAGTTCTTTATCAAAAATGCCATATAGATTTTTGAAGAAAAAGATCTTAGCACCATCCTTTCAAATAAGTTAGACTAAGTTCGTCCAAAGCACCTTGTTGATAATACAACTAGGTGAATCAATCTCTTAAGTTAAAGATGTATATTAGATTGGTATTCTAGTATATAAGAGCCTCAAGGGATCAGGAAAGGGATTAACTTAATAATCAAGATAGTTGAAGCATCATTATCTTTGTTGGTAAAAGTAAAACACCATCAACTTATTAAAGCTCAATGGTCGGAGACATGGATGTTTAATACCACACTAGAGTATGGAGGTCAAATGGTATTTTATTTTTACCCAAAGAATCTTTTTTAGAATTTAGTTCATCTCATTAACATGAATACAATGCTTCAAAACCTTGATTTAGATGGATCTATGAAGACCTAAAGTTTTGAGTCTCATAGGGTTTGACTCGAATCACTTTAGTGTTTTAGAAGTTGAATAGGTTACACACAGTTTCAATTCTTCTTTCTCGCTTATTAGAACCTTGGATATGATTTTGAAAGAATATTCGAGCCATTTCTAGATCAGATTTAGTTAGATGGAAAAGGTAACTGAATTAAAGATGGAAAAGGTTTAGTTAGATGGAAAAGGTAACTAAATTAAAGATCATAGATAGATGGTTTGTATAGAATCCAATTCAATCTTCGAAGACAGTGGACACTCAAGTCTAAGAGGAATCGTTCATCCATTGGGTATTGTTTCAAGATCATTATTCATAGCAAACTTCAATGAATGAATAGAGATTTTAAAGTCCTCTAAAAGTGGAGTAAAAATATCCAAGGGCATGAATCTACTTGGCCTAGAGATACATATATGGGTGGAGTTGATTGGGTGGATATGTGCATCTTGCACCCCCTTGTGGGTTTGTTTGGTAATCTTTCTAGTCACCTAAGTAGTTAGTTTAATCCTTCAATTCATGCTATGTGGACACAACAAGGCCGTTATGAAGTGCTATCTGATTTGGAGAGTGTGAGAGAGAGAGATGATCCAATGGGATATATTAAATCCCATTTATCGTGGATGCATGTATTTTGCTTTTGTCTCATGTCTTTTTTACGTACATTCAATTCACTCACACAATTTTATTTTTTATTGTAGGGTACTCTCTCCATTTCGATCATTATCATCTCAACGGGTTTTTTTGTTTGATAGATCTCTTTTTTGGAATCTTTGGATGCAATGTATCATATATTTCATAGAGGAGATGTACTATTTGAACTATCATATTTATCACTTTATACATGAGATGTTGTCTTTCATTTCCAGTAATCTCAAGTCCCTTTTTTTTTTTTTTTTTAATAACATTTATGTTAATTTTTATCATGCTTATGCGTCAAATCATGTAAGTTCATGGTTGTGGTTACGTTTAGGTTATTTTCATGGTTATGGTTTTGGTTTTGAATATGATATTTAGTTTATTATTATGATTATGATTATGATTATGATTATGATTATGATTATGATTATGATTATGATTATGATTATGATTATGATTATGATTATGATTATGATTATGATTATGATTATGATTATGATTATGATTATGATTATGATTATGATTATGATTATGATTATGATTATGATTATGATTATGATTATGATTATGATTATGATTATGATTATGATTATGATTATATGTAATGTATGTATGTAATGTATGATGTATGTATGTATGATTATGATTATGATTATGATTATGATTATGATTATGATTATGATTATGATTATGATTATGATTATGATTATGATCATGATCATGATCATGATCATGATCATGATCATGATCATGATTATGATTATGATTATGATTATGATTATGATTATGATTATGATTATGATTATGATTATGATTATGATTATGATTATGATTATGATGTTCGATTTATATTTATGGTTACATTTATGCAGGTTATGGTTATGGTTATGGTTATGGTTGTGGTTATGGTTATGGTTATGAATATGATGTTCACTTTTTATGTTTATGTTTACATTTATGTAGGTTATGGTTATCGTTATGGTGTTATGAATATGATGTTTAGTTTATGATTATGTAATCTATAGTTGCAATCTTGAATAATACCCTAACAAAAAGCATTTCTTTTCTCCTAACATTGATGCCTATACCGATGAACACCTTGAAATTCTTCCTTTTTTATTTGTTTTCTTCCAAGACGCGGGAAGATGTGTATATCCATGCTCATATTGATGTGTGCACCAATGAAACCGACGATTACCGAAGTGCCTTTAGATGCGTATTTCGATGCTCATATGTCTTCGGTGCTTTCTTCGATGTGTAAATTGACAATAACCATCCAACTATATGTCAAAAAATGTCGATTATGTTGTAGCGCACTACAATAAAATTAAGTGTAGTCAAACTTTAAGAAAACATGAAAATAAAACTAATACATAAGTCAAATCATCCCATAAATAACACCTAATGAGCATTAAACTCTTGTCTACTGATAAGTTATGTTATGGAAAAATGAAAGCATCTAAACTCGCAAATCTATTATTATGTGCCACCATGAAAAAAGCTTTCTTTAGAGAGTTCTATCCATCACATATCAAAAGCAAATGGATCCACTTGTCAAATGAATCTACAAAGACAAAAATTTCCATAACACAACCATACAAGCAATGTTAAAATCATACCTTTGAATAAATAATGGATTATAAGATCACATGCTATATTCTCCTATAAGTTGGTTCCTTAAAATGATAATGGCTTCCAATTCCCAAACATAAGAAAAAATTCATAAAGATGAATAATCCTCATCTTAGTGATCATGACATCATGAATATTGAATGAATGTTATTCAAGAAATTCACATTTGATGCATCATCAAAAGGTGAAGCACAAACATGAAAGGTGAAGGGTGTTATCCGTTTAGACATTATGCAGTGTAACACCAAGTTGATTGAAATTAAAATACAAATCATTTCAACTAGTTATCATGTGACACATGTTGATGCTCAATATCATAAACAAGAAAGCTTATGTCCTTATGAAAGCCAATTGATACGGTATGGAAGAATTCCAAGGACCGTCAATCTAAAAATCATCTAGAGAATAGACTGATTTGATCCCATTAGATGCCACATACTACTATAAAATGCTTTATCTCTTGGGCATTTAGGCATCAAGATGGCCAAATACTTGCCACAATGCAATAGCTGAAAACACGGGATGTAAACAATAAGTGTTAAGAAATGAATGGAGTCTTCAATAGGCACTTTTTCTGATAGGTTGATGAAGTGCTAAGGTTTTACTTATCTCAAATTCTAGGATGATTTCGTGGGTTTTCATATGAGTTTGGCTTGGTCAAAGGTCTGTTGGGTGGTTTCTGTCGACTCCCGAAAGTAGAGAACGGCTTGACTTATGGAAGAACTAGCAGCTTTTTTTTTTTGCTGATTGATCTACAAGAAGATCAGTCATCATCTTCAAATCCGTGATAATCTTGGGCACCTTAATGAGCCTTTGATGGGACATGGCCGATGGATAGGAAAGACACCTCTCGTTCTATTCGATTTTATGGGAAAGATCTAACTGCTATGATTCATCAATCTGAATGCGGACCGTGTCCTCTGCCTAAATCAATCAGGTTGTGGCAAAAATTTAATGCTTAACAGACCATCCCACTTTTAAAATGCACCTTATGCGATATCTATCAATCTTCAAGCTCATCCAACGTTCCAATAGTTAATATCAATCCCTTTCGTCAGTGCCTCTGAGATGTAGAATGCATTCAATGATGGAAATGAATTCTATTAATGATGTTTCAAAACCTACGTAAGAAGAAACGAAATATATTTTAGAACGCAAGTTTTTATGATGTGAAGCCTCTCTGTTAGCCCTTTTTCTATCTTCAATCCCATGAAAAGTAAAGTGATCCTCATAGGCCTATTCATTTCTTGATGAAATAAAGAAAAATAGAATTCCCAAAAAAACTGCATTTTAATTTCATCAACACTCTTCCCAGTGTGATGATCTTAACACGTTTTTCAATACAAACATATATTGCAAAACAAGTGCGTAAGATCAAAATTGCTAAAATGTTCACTGTATCTCTTTACAATTCTCTTGTACAATTTAAAGCCTTTTTGTTATAATAATAGTAATATAGTAGTAGTGGTAATAAAAGTTTGGTCAAATAGACTTGATCCGCATCGCGCAACATAAATTATAAGCCGTTCTGAAGTATACGAAACATAAGCTATCAAGGAACTACCACAAGTGAAAATATAAACCATAAAAGGAAACAAGGAACGGTCCTTGAGGTGTGTAAAACCCTGAGATAAATCTTTTGAGGTTCGATCTGTTGTAGCTTTCTTTGTCACTTTGAGAATAATTTAGTTAGCTGAGATCTGTTAATCAGATGATCAACACAATCTCAGTAACACCTGGCAAAGTTCCCTCACGCAGGATCGTACGCAGAGAAACGCAAAGCAGTAAACTCAGTTCATACAGTAAGGTAAGGCGACACTAAGGACTATAGAACTTCAAAATGAAGCTGCGGTATGATGAAAACATCTCAGAACGAGTCATGTTGGAAATTCAACACGTGATATCTGAACATGAAATCGATCCAGAGGCGATCTCCAAAAACAGAAACACAACCTTACCTCGTACGTGCGAGAATGAATCCCATATGCTCATGCTTCTTCCATCCGTAGAAACAGCTCCCTCCACCTGAATCAAAACGATTGCAGTCCCTCATCCACTCACTTTGACACATCTCTCTCTCTCTCTCTCTCTCTCTCTCTCTCTCTCTCTCTCTCTCTCTCTCTCTCTCTCTCTCTCTCTCTCTCTCTCTCTCTCTCTCTCTCTCTCTCTCTCTCTCTCTCTCTCTCTCTCTCTCTACACACACACAAATGCGCATATACATTTGAAATGAAAAGGGAGAGAACTAGAATACTTGATATACACACACAAATGCGCATAGACATTTGAAAAGAGAAGGGAGAGAGCTATAATACTTGATACGCAGAAGTTGAGACTCCAAATGCGAAATTCTCTGGGAAACTATCGCGATGGATCTTATTAAATTTCTGAGGCTTCTCTGCAGGTGAGCAGCAAGAATGCATAAATCGACACGGACGGAATGGCGCCATGGCCAGCACCAGACGCCCTGGGTGCGGAAGCTAAAGATAAGGTATCATTAGTACGTTGATCAGTGAGTGTACGGAGTTGTAATTTTATGTGGCTCAATGACGTTGACCCGAACATCTTGCCGAAGCACCATTTAAAAAACTGCATCTAGCTTCCATAAAATTAGGGATCTTGACGACTTAACAATGACCATATTCAACCTCCGTAAACATCCGCTCCTAAACATCAGCTTTTAATTTTGTCCACACCCATTAGGTTGTTTGAGCTTTAGTCTATTCAGGCGAGAGTGAGGGTTCAACCTCTCTCTATTGTTCCGAGGGTTCAATCTCTCTTTACAGCAGGACACTTCTCGGTTTTAAGTCGGTGTATTGCTTTCGAATGGATTAAATCAGTTTTTGGATAATCTTTTTTAAGTGTCGCTTTCGGGCAGTCTAATCCGTGCTTTGTGGGATACAGAGGTTCCCATGGGTACTATGCCCATTCACTTGTACGATCATTCTTTTCAACCAATTCAAACAAGAATTACATTTCAGTCAAAATTTCTCTAAAAAAAATCTGCTTTTAGTTTTTCTCGTGAAAAGCAAAACAAAAATAGTTTTTCTCGTGAAAAGCAAGACAAAAAATGAATACAAATTCGAGAAGAGATGGCACCAACATCATATGCTTATGCTTACAAAGAAATGACAATGTTAGACTAGGTTTTCCTTTTTCTTTTTTCTTGAAGTTTGGTCAACCTACTCTGAATTATGCTTGAAACGTTGAGACAAAGGTCAATCTACTCTAAACTATGCTTGAAACATTGAGACAAACAACTCACGCATGTACAAATGAAAGCATGCAAGTATCCATGCGACCTCCCATATCCCATAATGGAGGGGTTAAACACATATTTTCAACTTCAAGATTCATGTACACTATAACACAATGGGAGTTGTGGCAACGCTCTCTATTAAAAAACAAAAAAGGGAAGTGTCGCTTATGCGACACTTCATAAATGAAGAGTCACATAAGCAACTCAAATGAAAAAAAAAAAAGAATGCCCCTTACATAAGCAATGCAAGGTGTCACTTATGCGACATTAAATAATAGTGTCGCACTTTAGCAATGCTTCATTAAATAATAGTGTCGCACTTTAGCGATGCGTGTTATGATGCTTGCAAACTGCATGCAATATTTCCAATAAGATTTTAAAAAAAAAAATTGATTTCTTTTGGCATATTTGTGTCGAGAGCTTTCAAACGGAGTAAAGAGAGAAGCAAGCAAAGAAAGAGAAGGAAGAGAGAAGCAATCAAATAAAGAAGTACACACACATGCATACATACATACACATGTGCATTCATACACATGTGAATGCATACATGCATGCATACATACATGCATACATGCATACACACATGCATACACATGTATATACACACACACATATATATATCACACACATGCACATATGTACACATCACACACACATACACATGAGACACACACATAGACACATATGCATACATAGACACATGTATACAAGCATGCATACACACACATATGCATAGATATACATACACACATGCACACATGCATACATACACATATGTATGCATACAAACACACACACATACATACATACATACACATCACACACATGCATACATACATGCACATGCAAAAACATGCATACATATCACACACACACATGTATGCATACACACATGCATACATACTTACATGCATACACACACATGCACATACATATATACAATCACACATATGCAAACATACATACATGCATACACACACATCACACATGCATATATACATACATACATACATACATACATACACATATGCATACACACACTTACATACATACATACATTCATACCTGCATGTATATACACACATGCACATACATACACATCACGCACAATTGCATACACACATGCATATATCACACACACACATACACATCACACACACATGCATACACACATATGCATACATACAGACATGCACACATGCATACATACACACATATTCATATATATACATTCATAACGGTGAGTCATAACAAACACTACAACATATGAGCCTCATAACGATGCTAGCCATATCAACGGTCACCCTCGACATCAGTATGATTGTTGGAAATGTTTGGAAAAACCATGTTAGCCATATTGATGATCAGTCCGGCATCGATATGATCAATCTGGAAAATTACCACCAATATGGGCGTCGAAAAACGTTCATGCCGGTATAGGCAGGCATCGGTATAGGCATCAATATAGGCATCAATATAGGCATCGGTATTCTATTGGAGATACCGATGCTTATATCAATGCCTATACGGACATCGTGTTTAATAACCCAAAGTTGAAAGCCGAGAACTAGTCATCTGTTATGAACTTGAAAGCTAAGTACTCTGCTTTTTCATATGAAGCATCTCTATCTCACCTTCATTGTGCTTGCTCTTTTCTTTTTGTCTCTCTCCTCACACACATCCACCCCCCCTCACACACATACACACACAGATCTCTCTCTCAATTCGATGCTTGGCATCTTATTTTGGAATATTTCTTGCTCTTCAGAAGGCATGAAAAGTATATGGTAAAGAGGTGATAAGTAGATTCCTAGATTAGATATTAGGCTCAAGTCAATGCTAAGCATCCTCCTTCTGTTACAATTGATGTGTGACATCGAATTGGCACTTGAATTTATGATGATCATTTTCCATAAGATCAATGCCATGCATTGACCTAAGACTGCCAGGATTCTAACTTGATCCTTTCAATCCTTATTGGTGTAGGGAATCTAAGAAGATGGATGAGAAGTCTATCAGGGAGCTTAAAGTTAAATTGATTGAAGGGGAGGGTTTGAAAGAGGCCATTGTTGCATGGGGAAAGCGGTCAAAAAGGAGTGCAAGGCAAGATTCATATGAAAGAGGTAGCAACTCAGGTGGCCCCTCATCCGCTGGCCATAATATTGTGAAGCCAAGTGAGCATGGCTTGAGAAAGGAGGTGTCCATCAGGTATATGAGGGATCTTGAGTGGTGCCTGCAATATATTGAGGAGAATAATTCCTTGCTTATGGTCTTTGCAAGTGCCCATAGTAGGGGTGAATCACCACCACTCAGGAATTCCAATACGGGCTTGTCTATAGAATGGATTATGAGGATAAGGACTCTGATAATATGTTTGTCCTTGTAGAGAAAACAAAAGGTTTGAGAAGTGACATCTATAGGATGGATATGTTTTCCCAAAGTGTTGTTCTCTAGCAAGACTTGCTAAGATTTGCAAGAATTCAAAGAATTTGACTGTGGATCTTATGCCCTAGATTCATGGAAACATTTTTCTAAAACAAACACAAAAAAACACACCCATAAAATCAAAAGGGAAGCAGTCTATATAGAAAAGGCCATAGAAGAAACAAGATAAACTCATACAATTTATCTTTTAATACAAATTTCTTGTTTCATAAAAAAAAAGAAACGAGATAAATACATATGAGACATCACAAAGCTCTTACTCGAATGATGAGATCATTACACCTAGGGGAGAGCTTGCATCTGGAATATTGTTGATAGAGCAGAATAAGATGAGGGAGGAGATCATGAGAAATAAGCTTGTAAGGAAAGGGAAACTTTTCCATCTGCCAATTAATATAATTCACAAGCCACCTATCAATCCATCAACCGGTAGGCGACCTCTTGAGATAAAGGAGTCCCACAATCTTCATGTTCAAAATCTTAAGAAGAAAATGATATCTTCATGCAAATCTGGTTCCTTTTCTGGTCATGTATGAAGACACAAGAATTCATGATGAGGAGACTTGGGTGCTTCTCATGGGAGGAAGTCTATCCAACAAGCTCCTCTTACAAGGCACTATTGGAATATTTCATTCTATTCTAAGATTGGGTTAGAACTTTTGTTCTGATGTTCATATTGTAATATTTGAAGCTTGTAGAACTTGTTATAGAACCACAAAGTCAATGCCTAACATTGAGTTGTGGTGAGAGACAGAAATTTGATGCCAAACATCAACTTTGGTGGTTATTGATGCTAGTGATATTGTATGATCAATGCTTTTTATTCAACACCTTTAAATTGAGATTTGGATTTCATTTGCACAAGCCTCCAAGGAATAGGAAGCTTGGTGAGGCCATTGAGGTGCATTTATTGCTCACATACAAAGGGCAAGGCATGAGAAGTCAAGGATTAAATCCAAGGAGATTGTTTTTTATGAGGACATCTTTGGACTCAAAACATTTTCTAATCTGATCAAGCCCCTCCATACTTTGTACTATAGTATTTTTTGTGAGGATGTAAATAAAATTTGTAGCATAGTTCCAAGAAAACATTATGCTCTTTAAATAGCGCTTTAGAATGAGTGGCTCTATTAATGATGTGAGTCTTTTAAGCATCCACAAATCATGAAGATGGTAAAGGATTTTGCGGAGCTCACACACTCCCCTCCATGGAGGATTGTTATCTTCCATAGTAGAGATCAATCTTTCTCTATGTCAACTACTTTGAAGTCTAGGTGTCACGTTGTTGAGTGTCTAATGTGGTATGTATCTCTTTGCATTGTTTATTCTCTCTTAATAGAATAGTTCTAAGCTTTGAACATTGAACATGTAGGGTCAAGAACAACGTTAATCACATGTCTGGCCACCATTTTGAGAGTGCAAATGAGTGCTTGATAGTTGGCTATTACGATGAGGTCAATAAAAAGCGTGTACGGGGTACTATAATGAGAATGGGCTTCCAAACATTCTCATGTTTCTTGCTATCACAAAGAAGCTAAGATATGTGGCTGGGGACAAGACTCTTGTGAACCCCTATCAAAATCCATATAAATTAATCATGAGGCTCATGGAGCTCTTTAGCAATGATGATGATTGGATACTGAATTTGTTCTCTAGAATAGGTAATCATACTTTTATCTATTTATTTCTATGAGGATGATGGAAGAAATTCTAATGCATATTTTTATTATGGGTACTACATTGGCATGCTCATTGGAGATGTTTAGGCACTGCATAGCAGTTGAGAAGGATGAGGCTCAAGTAAATTTCATTCGGATGGGTATAAATCCGATGAATGAGTGTTCAGATGAAGACCAAGAAGTGGGTAGGAAGCACATCGACAATATAGAGAGATTCCAACCTGCATCAAGAGAGTAAACACCGCCTTTATCAAATGATCTTGGAGACATGGTTGAGTCGGAGGAGTCAAGTATCAAGGAAACATAATTGAAGATATACAAAATCAAGATGATGATGACATGCATATAGATGAGCGAGAGTATGATCAGTTGCTATTGTAAACTAAGCCATTGGCTTCTTGTATAACATTTCTCTAATTGATTCTTAAACCTAATGAGAAGTTTATTTTGCTCTATATCATTTTCTTTGAGTCGATGTGGGTTTTCTTTATGCAAAGGGATTAAAATGTCATGTTATTTTTCTGCTAATCTCTTGCAAATTATCTTTATTGTACAATAATTATTGCAATTAGTATATAATTTCCTGCTTCAATCTTTATATGTTCTATACCAATTTTGATTACATCTATTTTGTGGCATAAAAGTAAAAGGTAAGTATTATTTTGATGGACATCCCCACTTGAGCTCTTAAAATATGGGCATGTTTCATGTAAAGAATAGTACTCATGGAAGAGAAGTTCTCTAAAGTATGCCATTTTTTCCTTCTTTTTTACTTAGAGGGATTGAATAAAGTATTTCGAAAACCAAATGCAATCCTCTGCATGCTCAAATGGAGGAATTTACATCTGCATTGGGAAACTAGAAACTACTCAAAATTCACATGTATTTGTTGATTCTATGCTTATTTTGCATAGAAACAAAGGAGAACATGACATAGTTCTCATGTTTTATGTCTCAGTGTTACATATACATTCATCATATATGCGTGTATGCATACATGTATACATGCATATACACACATGTATACATGCATATACACACATGTATACATGCATGCATACACATACATGCATATATCCCATACACATGCAGATACGTACATATTCATCACACCCATGCACATACATGCAAACATATCACGTTGTCGTCGAGATTTTCTCTCCTCTCTCATTCATGAAGGCCTATAGGAAACATATTCGATGAAGGTAGCCAAAATTCCTTGAGAAGTCCAAGATGCATCAAGGATGTCAAAGGGAGTTCACATGCAAACTTTGGAAGAAATCAAGCAAATCCAGGGTAGCAGTCAAAGTTGGTCAAACTTTGAAAATTAGGGCAAAAATTTCAATGTCTCCAAATCACATGAAAATTCATATACTTGTAAAGCCTATCAAAGGCAATCCATAGCGCGAATTTCGCTTGAAAATGGATTTTGTAGCACATTGATATGCCATGTGCATTTTGTAAAAAATGTAATTTTTCCACTTAGACCCTACAAAATGTTGTATAGGAATTTTTGCTAGCCATATGGTTTGACATGTATAAAGATCATATGCACATATTTGTAAAAATTTTCAAGGCTATCAGAGCTTCCTAGAGACCTTAATGCCACCTTACAAACTTCCAAATATAGTCAAACTTGTATAAGGGAGATTCGGATGGGAGTTTTTTCTTCATTTTCCTAAAGGAGACCTTTCAAAACATAGCGCTAGAGATTTTCATCTTCATCAAAGGATATTTTAAGGGTCAAAGAGCACAAAATCCAATTTTCAAGGTCACCGCAGTTTCCTAGAATAAGAAAATTGAAGGCTTGAAGGATGACCACATGGCAAACAATGATTGAACCATGTTGTACGGTCAGGATGAGCTCACATTCAAGGGTGGAGATGCACTAAAACATAAAGCAAGGAGGATCCAGGAGTTTTTTTCATTGGATAAGCTTTTTTTATGATCAAAGATCAATAATGTAAAGTTTCTCCAAAAATAGTAGCTTATCTTATCCAAATTGATGTCAGCACTGATCCAACGGTCCAGATCAGCCCCAGATCCAATGGTGGAGAATGAAGGCGCCTAATTTTTCCCCGTTTGCCCTAAATATCGTGTAAAGAACCAATGTTAGCCATCCATTTGATAAATCCAATGGTTGTAATGAAAAGCAATCGATCTTAGGGTTAAGAGTTGGTTTCTCTAGATCCAAGGACCCAAATTCATTAAAAAAACTATATAAACCCCTCTCCAAACTCCTAGAACATCGTTGTTAGGCATCCATATGGCCCTTGATAGCACATGGTTTCCTTGAGACGGTCACCCTCAATTGAGCGTGTGAGGATCCAAGGTGGGCTAGTAAGAGTATAGTTCCAACATTCAATTTTAATTTAGACTTCCAATCTAGGATAGGCTCATCAACCCAGTTTCTCTTTCTTTGCTCACCCTCAGTGGAGCATGTGAGTGAGTTAGAGCTGGTCTTATGAGTCTTAAACTTCTTTAGAAACTATTGATATATTTAGGTAGTGATGTGTGTGAACACATTAGGACCGCCGGGTCACTTTTTTCCCTCTTTAGGAGGTTTTTTTCCCTCGGCTTGTATATACGCCTATTGCCCTAATGGGATACTTATCTTTGTACATTCTCTAGTAATACATTCAGTCTTGTGCATTGTGCTCCAAGCTTCTTCTTCTTCCTTGTGCTGTTCGCGTGCTTCCGCAGATGTCTAACTTCAACAATTGGTATCAGAGCAGGTCGCCGCTTCATCTAGGGCGTCGTCGACACTCCTCCGTTTGCAGTCTCAGATTCGCACGAAATTTGGTGAGCATACTCAGGTGCCGAAATCGCGATCTGAGCTCGTTTCGGCCTCCAAATGCACTATCGCAGCGCTTGTGCAAGCTATTTCGTCTTTTTGTGCCAAAGGTATATACCAGTTTCTGTTCGCCAGTATAAGCGTCTCAAAGTCTGCTACAGGTCTAGCAGAATTTGTCAGGGCAGTTCTGTTCAACTTTTTGAGATACAGTCAATTTTCTGCATCAAGGTATTTTAGTCACCGGCCATGGCTGAAAGCAGTGATGTATTCCGTATGTTGGCTGTTGAGGATAAGTTGGATGGTACCAACTACCCATTATGGGCTTATATGATGCGACATGTATTCGTTGCAAAAGGATTGTGGAACATTGTGCAGGGTGTTGAAAGACATCCTGTTACACCTCTGACTGGTACTACAAATACAGGTGCTGGAGCTGATGAAGATGGTGTTGAAGATAATATTTCGTAGATTCCTATTCGTGCTGTTGTTTCTGTTGCACCTACTGCAGAGAAAATTCATTGGGATGGCAGAGATGCTCAAGCACATGCATTGATAGCTTTGTCTGTCAAACGTGCTATTATTCCTCACATTCGCTCTTGCAAAACAGCAAAGGATGCTTGGGATACACTTACCACTTTGTACTAGGCTAGGAATGAGGCTCGTGTTGCTTACCTCCGAAAATAGTTGGAGAGTGAGCACATGAATGAAGGTGGTTCTATGGACAGTTTTCTCACAAAGATCAAAGACCTGAAGGAACAATTGATTTCTGCTGATGAGGTTATACCAGATAGCTTACTTGTGCAGACCGTTATGAATGGTCTTCCTGATTCATATCAGAGTTTTGCCTCTACTCTTCGGTTGATGATGAAAGGCAATCCAAATGCCTTGTCATTTGAGGAGTTAGTCTCTGTTCTATTGCAGGAAGATCAGTCCAGGCAGAACAGGTCCATTATGCGTGTTGCAGATCAAGCTTTCCTGGCTAGTCAGAAGGGCAAAGGAAAATGGAGCTCTTCTACTAGTAAGCAAAAATCTGCAAATGTTGCACATTCGAAGAACCAGGATAAAGATGAGAAGAAATCAGAAAAGCAGAAATTGTTTTGCAAGTATTGTAAAGGAAATGATCATATCATAAAGAACTGTCCAAAACTGGCTGCAAAAGAGGCAAAGAAAAAGGAGGCTGGAATGGTTGTTGCAGAAGTCTACACCAAAAACAGAGTCTGCTAATCTTGTGCAGGAAGAAGAATGGGCGTTTACTACTGTTTGCAGTTTTGACCCATCTTCTCATGAGCAGTGCATGTCTGCAGTGGACTCAGATGTTTGGTACTTTCACAGTGGGGCGACCAAACATATTACCTCGCAGCGCAGTTTCTTCTCTTCACTCGAGCCTGCCCCTGCAGGGAATACTGTCACATGCACCAATAACTCCTCTTATCCTGTTATGGGAGTTGGTAAGATCATTCTGACTACTGCTGATGGTAGTTCTTTCACCTTGTCAGATGCTTTATTTGTGCCAGGGATCAAGAAGAATCTGTTATCAGTTTCTGCATTAGCCAAGATTGGCTTGGTTGTGAAATTTGTTGATGACAGATGTACAGTTCATGATCTGTCAAATGGCGATGTTATTATTGATTCTGGCATTTTATGTCGTGGGCTGTATAAGCTCATAGACTATGAAAGATCTGTGAATGATTCGGCATGTGCAGTTCATGATTCTCAGGCTATGTCAGATGCAAAGCTTTGGCATGCACGCTTCGGTCATTTGAATTTTGCTAGTTTGCTACGCCTGCAGAAATCTGAAATGGTGTCCTCTTTGCCCAAGCTTGAGGCACTTGGAAAACATGTTTGTGAAAGCTGTATTTTGGGCAAAATGCAGCGTTCCTCATTTCCAAAAGATGGTTAAGTTTGGGCTACTCAGAAATTGCAGCTTGTACATAGTGATGTCTGTGGTCCTATGCAGACACCCTCTTTTGGAAATTACCTTTACTTTGTGACTTTCATTGATGATTTTTCGAGGGATGCATGGGTATATCCACTCAAAGCAAAGTCCAAAGTGATCATGTGCTTTAAATAGTTTTTGGTTTTGGCTGAAAATCTGTCAGCATGTAAAATGGGCACCCTCCATTCTGATCGAGGGGGGGAATATATGTCTTCTGATTTTAATGCATTTCTGGCTGAACATGGGATAAAACAATAGTGTACAGTGTCGTATACACCTCAATAGAATGGAGTTGCTGAATGAAAGAGCAAGTCACTCATGGAGATGGCAAGGTGCATGGTCAAAAGTCAAGCTTTACCACATAGTTTCTGGCTTGAGGCTGTCATGTGTGCAGCATATGTACTGAACAGGTGTCCCACTAAAGCACTGTAGTCTATCACTCCATATGAGGCTTGGCATGACCGCAAGCCATCTATTGCTCATCTGCGTGTTTTTGGTTGTTTGGCATATGCACTAGTGCCTGAACAACATCGCAGAAAATTGGATGATAAGGCAGTAAAATGTATTTTTGTTGGGTACAGTTCTGAAAGTAAAGGCTATCCTCTATATCATCCACAGACTAAATGCATTCTGGTTAGCCGTGATGTTGTCTTTGTGGAAGATGCTATTCAATCGTTGCTTTCATGTACTAAGGAGACATCTGTTAGCTCCAAAGACATGTATGATACTTTGATGCCTCTTTTTACAGGTGGACAGTCTAGTGCTGGTCCTAATGAGGCAACTTCTCAGCCTTTGTAGGCTTCATATGATGATGCAGATCATTCCATTTCTGATGCAGATTTACATGATGCACTTGTTGATGAGAGAGCTGATATTGAGCAGGCAAAAACTATGCCAAAATGGATGGTGTAGACTTTGCGTGACAGCAAATTAGATGCACCTTTGTCATATCGTACTCGTTCAGGCTCTCATAGTGCCTCCTTTGCATCAAATTGCTATGCTATGGCTGCGTCTAGTCTCTCTGATGAGAATGAGCCTGTTTCTTTTGATGAAGCACAGAATTCAGAAAATTGGATGGTTGCTATGCAATCTGAATATGATGCTATAATGAAGAATGGTACATGGTCTTTAT
Organism: Ceratopteris richardii; assembly: GCA_020310875.1. NCBI lineage: Eukaryota > Viridiplantae > Streptophyta > Polypodiopsida > Polypodiales > Pteridaceae > Ceratopteris > Ceratopteris richardii. The sequence continues at coordinate 70,423,882 of CM035432.1, read as the reverse complement.
GTGACTTGCCTCCTAGCAAGAAGTCCATTGGCACTAACTGGGTATACAAGTTGAAGTGTAAACATGATGGTACAGTTGACAGGTATAAGGCTAGGCTTGTTGCAAAGGGTTATGCGCAGGAAAGAGGCATTGATTTTGATGAGACCTTTGCACCTACATGCTGTATGACTACTGTTCGGAGCATTTGTGCACTTGCAGCCCATCATGGTTGGAATGTACATCAGTTGGACATTAAAATAGCATTTTTGGATGGTGACTTGCATGAAGAAGTGTATGTTTTTCAGTCCCGTGGCTTTGTGCAGAAAGGGCATGAAAACCAGGTGTGCAGGTTAATGAAGGCATTATATGGTTTAAAGCAAGCACCATGTGCTTGGTATGAGAAGATACATGCCTATCTGATTGCACATGGTTTTGAGAACAGTCCAACTGAAAGCACCTTATATGTTAAGCGTGCTAATGATGTGCTTCTGATCATTGTTGTCTATGTTGATGGCATGCTGCTCACTGGTCCTATTGAGAAGCATATTGCTGATTTTAAGGCTGATTTGTATGCCTCATTTGAGATGTCTGATTTGGGGCATTTGCATCATTATCTGGGCATTCAGTTTATGCACGTTGATGGTGGAATGGCTTTGTGTCAAATGAAATATATTGACACATTATTGCAGTGTTTTAGCCTTGAAGACTGTAAGCTTATTGCCACTCCTATGGAGACAGGTTTACGATTGAGTCCTCATGATGCTGGAGATGCATTTGATGTTGTTCTCTATCAACAGGCTGTTGGATGCTTGATTTACTTATGCATTACTCGGCCGGATATTCAGTTTGCTATCTCATAGATGAGCAGGTTTATGCATTGCCCAGGAGTCAAGCATTGGCAGGCAGTTAAGCGTATCTTTCCCTACTTGAGTGGTACTCGGCTACTTGGGTTGTTTTATCCCAAGGGGGTATCACTACCGCCTGATTTGCATGCTTTTTCTGACTCTGATTGGGTTGGTTGCTATGACACTCGTGTGTCCACTAGTGGCTTTTGCTTCATGCTTGGTAGATCATGTATATCATGGTTGAGCAAGACGCAGCCTATTGTGGCCACTTCCAATTGTGAGGCTGAGTATAGGGCAGCTTTCACAACTATTGTTGAGTGTGTGTGGCTCAGACACCTTATGGCTGATTTGGGTGTTGGCCAGTCTTCTGCCACCACCATCTTCACTGACAGTCAGAGCGCATTGGCAGTTGCGAGGAACCCTGTGTTCCATGCTCGCACTAAGCACATTGAGGTGCATTATCATTATGTCAGGGAGAGGTTCTCTACTGGGGAGATCAGCTTGGCATATGTACACACGCAGGAGAACATTGCAGACCTTTTCACGAAGGCTCTGCCTAGGGAGAAGTTTGAAGCTTTCCGCAAAGCTTTGGGCTTACTTCCTTTTGTGGAGTGATTTCCACATAGCTTGGCACTTCCTTATACATGAGTGCCAGCTCCTTGTTCACCGCATCACTCCCAGGGGGGATTTGTTGATATATTTAGGTAGTGATGTGTGTGAACACACTAGGACCACCGGGGCACTTTTTTCCCTCTTTAGGAGGTTTTTTTCCCCCAGCTTGTATATACGCCTATTGCCCTAATGGGCTACTTATCTTTGTACATTCTCTAGTAATACATTCAGTCTTGTGTGTTGTGCTCCAAGCTTCTTCTTCTTCCTTGTGTTGTTCGCGTGCTTCCGCAGACGTCTAACTCCAACAGAAACACATTACGATCCTAGAAAGACATAGGGTCAATGAAGTGGAACCTATCCTCTTACGTGTGACATTCGGTTGAAGTTTCATGGTGAGAGGGTCGTGCAGACCACCTTGGACCAGTAGAATGCTTAGCTTGACGTTTCACAACATTCATGTATATGTACGTCATAACAATATCTTCTAATTTATGTCTCTTAGTCTTTTATATGTTTTTTACATGTCTCCTTCTATCTTTTCCTATTTGTAAGAAGGCTCCGCAATCATTCGTTGAACCAGTGAGGATGATCCATTGAGGTTGAGAGAAAAAGTTTTTTTTCATTTTTACATCATGACCCACATGCATTCATACCACCCATAAAAACCCACGCATATGATTCGGTTTTGAAAGTGTATAAGAAGCTCCATTTTTGTACCATTCTTCCTTTCAAAAATTGATTCATATGTGTGGTGTTCTTTTTGTTCTCATCATGCATACATCCACAAGAACCCATGCTTATGAATTAATTTTCAAAAGTGTATAATAAGCTCCATTCATGGACCATTCTTCCTTTCAAAAGTCGATTCATGTGTGTGGTTTTTTGACATCAAACAATGGCCTAGATTCTTACCTTTTGCACTTTGGGCAGATAGAATGATATGCACACGTACTATTGGGTATATGCCTGCTGAACTCATGTACTGTCAAAAACCATTGTTTCCAATTCAGTCTCATATTTTTGCATTTGCCTTGGTATGGAAACATGTCAACTAATGATTTTTTGAGTTTGCACATTAAATAGTTAGAACAAGGTAAATTAAGACTTGATTATGCTATTGAAAAATTAAAAGAATCTAGAATGAAGAACAAGCATTATTTTGATAAAACTCATCGATTGCATCTTAAACCAATTGAAGTAGGAGATTGGGTGCTCATTTATGATAGTACATTTGACTCTCAATATGATGCGCGTAAAAAGCTCACTCAACAGTGGTTTGGGCCATACATTGTATCAAAAGTCAACAACAATGGTACGTATGCTCTTTGTGAATTAAATGGTGTTGCACTAAAAACTTTGATTGCAGGTAAAAGGATAAAGCTATTCAAGAAACGTGATAATGACGAGTACATTTTGGATGAAAACATTGAAGAAGATGACAACAATGAGGCTGATTCATAAACAAGAGTATCCATGATTATATATATATATATATATATATATATATATATATATATATATATATATATATATATATATATATATATATATATATATATATATATATATATATATATACTTTTTCAAGTTCATGTTGCTTTGTTTTCTTTTCAAGTTCATTCCACTTTTTTTTCCATTCTTGCTTGTTCACAATTTCACTTCATGCATGTTTCTTTTCAATCTTTGCATTGCATTGCATATCCACATCACTTGAGTCAAAAGGGGCAAATGATGATTTCTCTACTTGTGTAAAATTGTATCTTAAGTAATAATTTATCTACTAAGAAATCGGTTATAATCTCGGATTATGGAAATAGGACATGTAGATTTGGAGGTTTATTTTGGTAACATGACTTTCATATATAAACATGCATATGCATCCTGTATCGAAAGCATAATTCTTGAAGTCCTAGCTCCTGCTACTGCATGTTTCTGTTGAGATATCAAGCTCAACATGTGATGATCCAGGATGACACGTACCAATTTTTCGTTTCTCTGACATGTATAGTGGTCACGTCGGTATATGTCAGGGATACTTCATTGAGCTTTATTAGATTTATCTACCGAGAGTGATGGCACATTTGTTTCTTGCCAGCTCACTCATTCGCGGACATTAGGTTTTTCCTTATGTATTGATCTTTATCTATTGCACTAGTTGTATTCTTGTTTTTAGGTCATTCTTGTACATTCCTTTTTATGTAATAGAAGAAGAAGAAGAAGATCATTCTTCCTAGCCTCAATCTATGCGTGTGCTTCTCCTTGAGAGTGAGAGTGTGTGTGTGAGCTCTCTTCCTTATCTCCTTCCTCATGACATGGTATCAGAGCCAGCGTGGCTGTAGAGAGCTCGTGGAGAAGGCGATGGTGAAGAGTACGCAGCAAGGCATGGAGAAAACGCGATTTCACAAACGGCCTTTGTTTGCTACGAAAATCGGCGTGAAGGTAGAAGACCTCAAAATATTTTTGATAGTTATCCCTTTAGGGTCACTCGTTTTTGTTAGATCGAATTTTCGGAGCCATCTCGACCTCCGTTTCGAGCCCGCAAGGTGGGGCCCACAGAAAAACCAAGTCAGTTTTAGAAACTGTAACTTGCGTTGTGTTCGACAACACTCATATATTCCAGATCTAGAATTTCAAGCAATTCCGTGTACTGTTGATACACGAAAACTGTGTTTTTCTGAGATCGAACTGTCACGTCATAGTGCAACAGTGTTCAAGTAGAAGTCCTGCTTGTAGTGTTTTGCAGTGTTGTGAATTGGTGCAAAAATGGCAAACGCAGATGGAATGAGTCAGCTTATGAGCGATAAGCTGGACAAGAACAACTTCCATACTTGGAGATTCAGAATGACGAATTTCCTGATGGGAAAAGGCTACTGGAAGTACATAGAAGGAGAGAATGAAAATGCTCTGCAGTTACCAGAAAGGAATCGGACTACAGATCAGGTAAGAGCATATGAAGAATGGAATCAAGGAGCACGAAAGGTAATGTACTGGCTATCTGTTAGCGTACAAGATAGCATGATTGGGCACATACAGGATGCCAAGACTCCAAAAGAGGCTTGGAACAGTTTGGTCACATTGTATGAGACCAATACAAAGGCATGGAAATTGCAACTCAAGAACGAGTTGCATACATTGGAGAAGAAGAGCATGTGGGTAAGTGACTACACCTTGAAGATCAAAAGCATATGTGAGTCACTTGCATCTATTGGCGTGAATGTAGATGAAGATGATAAGGTGGAGGTGTGCCTTTGTGGTTTAGGAGCTGCATATAAGCAGTTCAGAACTTCAATACAGACCAGGGAAAATATTCCGAATTTTGCTGAATCTAGTATCTATGCTGATTATTGAAGAAAAGAATCTTGGTGAGGATTCAAACTCCCAAGGAAAGACCAGTTCTGAATAGGTATTCTACTCTGGCAGAGGAAGAGGCAGAGGTTGAGGTTTCGGATGTGGAAGAGGAAACAGTAACCAAGACCAAGTTCAACAACAGAATCATGTAGGAGGAAGAGGACAGTTTCAAGGCAGGGGGAGCCAAAGAGGTCGCAAAAATTTCCAAAGAAATGATTCAGGTAATGATAGTAAAGGATGTTCGAATTGTGGTCAACTTGGACACTTTGAACGTGATTGTAGGTTGAAGAATCAAAATATCAGAAGACAACAAAACAACTATGCATCCGCAAGTGCAAATGATTCTGAGAAGCTTTTTATGGTTCAACATCACATGATGAATATGATGTCTGTTGGTGTTTCAAAATCGAATGATAATGTCTAGTATGTTGATTCAGGTGCTTCAAATCACATGACCAGTCATGCGGAATGGTTTAGTACTTGCCGGTTCTTGGATATGTTGAAACAGGTGATGATACATCGCATCCTATTGAGCATACAGGAAACATAGCATTGTCTATAGAGGACGGGAAGGTAAAATATCTTGCTGATGTGCTGCATGTTCCAAATATAACAAAGAATTTGGTTTCTGTTGGACAAATGGTTGACCAGGGATTACAAGTCAGATTCAATGCTGATGGATTATATGTAGAAGAGTACAAGCAGGATGGACGCTTGGTTGCCAAAGGAAACAAAGTGGGTAGGATGTTCACCTTAAATGTGAAGATTCCTGAAATGAATGCAGCCATGTTTGCAAAAGGTGTAGGAGTTATTGCTGATATAGAGATTTGGTACAAACGGATTGGACATGCAAACGTGCAAAGGTTGAAATTGATGCAGTCACAGGAGATTGTCCATGGACTACCAAATTTCAAAGTTGCAGAAATGCAAAAGGTATGTGCATCATGTCAATTTGGTAAATAGTCAAGAGCATCATTTCCACATGACAAGCATGTTAGTGAGAATGTACTAGAAGTAGTACATACAGATGTTTGGGGTCTAACAAAGACCACATCTATGGGCGGTTGCAGGTTTTATGTTACTTTCATTGATGAACATACATGCAAACTATGGGTATATTTCATCAAAGAGAAGAGTGAGGTGTTCACTCACTTCCAGTATTTTAAAGCTATGGTGGAAAAGCAGACAGGGACGTACATTCAGACATTAAGATCTGATGGAGGAGGTGAATACATGTCAGATGAGTTCAACAGTTTTCTAAAAAATCATGGAATTCGACGTCAGTTTTCATGCAGGTACATACCACAACAGAATGGCGTTGTTGAACACAAAAATAGACATATTGCAGAAATAGCAAGAGCCTTGATGGCTGAGAAGAATATGCCTCATTGTTATTGGGCAGAAGCTATGCATACTGTTGTATACATTATGAACAGAACTCTGACTGCTGTTGTACATCAAGTTACACCTGAAGAGAAGTTTACAGGTAAAAAGCCAAACTTATCACATCTGAAAGTTTTTTGTTGTATTGCATATGTACATGTTCCAGATAAGTTGAGGACGAAGCTTGATCCGAAAGCAGAAAAATGTGTCTTCATTGGATACTCCCTTGAGCAAAAAGGGTACAAATGTTATAAGCCACTGTTGCAGAGCAAAGAGGCACAAAGAGGAGCCCCAAATTTTTCAAAATTAATGGGCATATTTTTCTTCTTCAAAGTCTTAGGAAATTCCCTCAAGCTATGTAAATGCACTAGAGGAGTCCTCTAGATGCACAATCCCAAAGCATTGTAATATGTCTCTTGTAAAATAGTAGGAGAATAGAAATTAGTCAATAAAGTGCCGGTCACTTGTGTGAAAGGACCGTTTTTAGGGCACATGTATATAAGTCACTTTGTGACTCTTTGTAAAGACTTTTTGCCATTGTGAAGAGGGAGAGCTCCTGATTTTCGAATTTGCTTCTTTCTTGCAGATTTTCATCTTTTCTTTGATCTTCTATGTGTATGTAATGCTTGGAACGTGTGTGTAAGACTGTTTTCTACCCCTCCCCACTGTTTTTGAGCTACTGTAGTGTGTGTGTGAGCTAGTGAGAGTTGTGGAGTGAGTGTGGGTGTTTCCCGCCATTCACTATTTTGGTCATAACTTGAAGCACAGTTGTCAGAATCGACTGAAACCACCAATAGATGTGTCTCGTCGAGAGCTTCGAAAGAAACCTGCTACTGGCCATATTTGGAGTTTGGAGCTGGGAGAAATCTTCGATTTATTGAAAACTACTGTAAGTGGTATCGCGGTAGACACTTTCAGTAGTTAAGTAAGTTAAAGAGGTAGGTTAGTCTTTTCTCAGGCATTCGAGCTGAACCACTTCACTTTCCATCACGAGTGCACACGTCCTCATACGTTTGGTTAGGTCGGTTCTTCGGATTGATAATTAAACGTGTGTCAATCCACCACTACATGCACTTGTGTGGCAACGAGATTTAGTCTCTTTGGCACAAGTCCCTAAGGCTTTGTGACTTAGGTACACACGTTTTTGGCACCGTTGCCGGGGAACACACTCGACCAAGGTGCCTTCGTGATGATTATAGCTCTAGAGTGATGAAATCGTACTTGTAGGAGTGAATTCGCTCAGTGGCAAGTAGTCCGACACTTCAGCACTTGATACTTCACATCTCCGAGGTGTGTGTAATGAGTTTTTAGGTTTAGGGTTTAGAGAGAGAGAGAGAGAGGAGAAAGAGTTAGGGTTAGGCTAGGAAGAGAAGTGGAGTAGGAGTAAGTCAAAATTGTCAAGAAAAATTTCCAAAAAAATTGCCAAATTAGTGTAGTTAGGCTTCAGTCACTGGAAACTATAAAAACCAAAAAATTTGTAGTCATTTCTCGCTTACTCAGTGTCGGTATCGTCTGCAACCAGCGACTGGTATCACCTGAGTGGTATCGAGTATTTCAAGCCTCCAAATCTACTTAGTGAACTCAAGGCCTAAGCAAAATTGCACTTACACATGATTAAAGGCCCGCACGGTATCGCGGGGTGGGACAGAGTGATTGGAGGAGTGCTATTTGTGAAATAGGGGTCTAGGAGTGAAGAGGGGTGAGAGAAGAGGCAGGGGGTAAAATTTTTTTTGAATTTGGAGGTGATTTGGCTGGAGTATCACAATCGGTTGAGTTTTTGGTATCGCGATACCAAAAATTCCCTTGTATCGCAATACTCGCCAAAGTATCGTATCGTTGGTTACCATCTATGGTATCGCGATACCATTACAGGTATCGTATCGCCTAGTTGGTATTGCGATCGCGAGTTGCCTAGTGGTATCGTATCGCGGTCCACTGTGGTATCGTATCGCTGACCTAAGCGCAGACCATAGGTCTCAATGGCATGTCATCTCTCCGAATCGGGTATTTAGCTCTTTGGCATGTCTCACAACTTCGTACATATGTTTTCGCATCCATATGTAAAGTTGGCCACCACAAGCCCGCGAATAGGTTCAATTTTATAGTTTTCTCGGCTGAGAAATGACCTCCTGTTGTGCCTGTGTGTGCCATCTCTAATATGGGTAAGTATTCTCCTTCGTGCATGCACAGCCGTAATTGATTATCTTTTCCCCCCTTGAACAATTGTCTTCCCATGATTACATAATCCTTGCTCATTTCTTCTAGGGATCGTTTCCTTGCCAAGCTAACTCCTTCCTCATGTTTTTGTATCTGTAGGAATTTCACTAAGGTTTCACTCCATTTGGGTGCTATTGTAGAGAAATGTGAGGATGAATGATCCTCTGGAATGGTCTCCTGGCATTTTGCACAATTATTGACATAATCATGGATATCTTTAGGCATATCAGGCTAGTATACTCCTAGTCGCTTTAATTCTCTAAAGCTTCCATGACTTCCTTTGCGTCCTCAATTTGTTTACATGAGCTTGTCCAATCAACTTCCTTTGTTCGTCTTCCTCAACACATCTAGATAATACACCGTTGGGTTCCTTATGGTACACACTTCCTGCAATAATGTGCAAATTCCTTGACTGCAGAATTTCCTTTTTACTCTCTTTATTGATTGAGTGTTGTGGGCCATGAGTGAGTATCGGAATTAGTTTCTCTGCCCACTTTGGACACACTTCCAAATTAAATAGGTAAGTGTCTGGAAAATCATCTGGTACTCCACTTGGTGGTTCTCCATGTGTTAACCTAGAGAGGTGATCTACTCTTACATGGGTATTTCCCTTTTTCACTATTACTTCAAAGTCGAACTCCATCAATAGCAGAAACCATCTCACAAGTCTTCCCACGTTACAAGGCTTATTGACTAGGTACAATAAGGCTTGATGATCTATGAAGAACTTGAACTTGTTGGCTAAGAGATAGTGTCTAAATTTTTTCACTGCATAGACCATTCCCAATCCCTCTCGCTCTGTAGTTGTATAGTTCCTTTTAGCATCCTATTGCGTAGCCGCGATACGATACTGAAATTTGACACGATACGATACCTGAGTATTGCACGTTACGATATTAGCAAGTCAAGCGATACGATACCAATGTAGCTAGCGATACAATACCATGGAACTGCACGATATGATACTAGTACAAGTCACGATACGAAGAACTGACAAATCATAAGAGGACCTCCTAGCAATCAACATATCATCGACATAAAGTATCAAGCATATCAAGCTGCCATCTGAGCATCTCTTTGTGTAGAGACAATGATCCTCATTGCTTTGTGAATAGCCTTGAGACTTCATAAAAGCATCAAACTTTTGGTACCATTGTCTAGGGGACTGTTTAAGTCCATACAAGCTCTTCTTGAGCTTACAAACTAGACTTTCCTTGCCAGGAACTACATAACCCTCTGGTTGTTCCATATAGATCTCATCTGTAAGATCTCCATGCAAGAAAGCAGTTTTCACATCCATTTGGACTAACTCTAAGTCCTCCACTGCAACGAATCCAAGCAACATGCACTGGGTAGTCATCTTGACCACTAGAGAGAAGATTTCCTCGAAATCAACACCATGTTGTTGCTTAAAACCCTTTGCAACAAGTCGTGCTTTATAGTTTGGAGAAGCACTATCTGATGTGATTTTCATCTTATATACCCATTTACATGGTAAAGATTTCTTGCCATTTGGCAAGGGTACTAAATCCCAAGTACCATTCTTGTGAATAGAATCCAACTCACTCTTCATGGCACGCTCCCACTTGACATGATCCTCTGTTTGCATAGCCTCTTTGTAGCAAGAAGGCTCACCGGCATCTGTTAGCATAACAAAATCTAAACCTGGAACATATCTATCAGGTGGATGTGAGACACGTGTAGAACGTCTCAATGGTTGTTGAACAGGAACATGTGCAGACTGATCTAAATGGACATTCTCTTGAACATCCCTATGTGCAGGATTTTTATGCATGCTAACTGGAGGAATAGTATCCTCAAACACCACTCTTCTCACTCCAACCTCCTTAATGGGTTGTTTATGCATTTTAGACTCATTAAAAATGACATCACTACTTATGATCACTCACTGTGTTTCAGGATCCCATAAGCGATATCCAAATTGTCCTTCTCTACCATATCCAACAAAAATGCATTTCTTTGACTTATGGTCCAACTTTTGTATAAGATTCTTGGGTATATGAACATATGCTTCACACCCAAAAACTCGAAGTTGATCATAATATGGTGGCTTCCCTGTCCATAACTCTTGTGCCACTTTCATACCTTTGGCAGTACTAGGTGAAAGGTTAATCACATGAACTGCAGTCAATACTGCTTTTGCCCAAAAACCTTGTGAGAGGTTTGCATGATGCAACATAGAGACTACTCTATCTTGAATAGTTCTATTCATCCTCTCAGCTACACCATTCTGTACTGGGGTATAAGGAGTTGTAACCTCTCTACGAATCCCTCTAGACTGACAGAAAAGGCTGAATTCATGTGAGATATACTCATCCCCATTATCTGAACGTAAAGCCTTAAGCTTAGTTCCTTTTTCAGTCTCAACTGAAGCAAGCCATTTTCTAAAAGTAGGGAATACCTCATCCTTCGATTTGATAGGATATACCCAGAATTTTCTAGTAGCATCATCTATGAAAGTGACAAAGTAAAGAGAACCACCTAAGGACCTAGTGGGCATAGGACCACACACATCTGTATGAACGAGATCTAAAGGCATAATTGAAGAGTCAATGTGCGTTCTATGCCACATTTCTGGTTTGCTTTCCATATTGACAGCTCTCACAAGTGAGCCAACTTTGCTTCCTTTTGCAATAACCATATTGCCCTTTGATATACGAAAAGACTGAGCATAGAAGACCACCTTGTAACCAAGGTCATCAATTACCAACTGACATCAAACTGCGTGATAACTGAGGTACATGGCGTACATTATGCATAGTAAATTTTGAACCATCAATGAACTGCACAACCACATCTCCAATCCCCACAACATCACACTGGTAAGAGTCACCAAGTCTCACAGTACCAAGAGACTTTGCTGCATAATTAGAGAACCATTCTCTATGTGGTGTCACATGGAAAGAAGCACCAGAATCTAGCGGCCAGGTGTGGGAAAAAGAATCAGCCATAAGCGCCTCAGTTGGCACAGTACTGTCAAGTGTCAACACATCAGCATCTTCAGAAATAGCATTAATTTCTTCAATCTTCACAGTCGAAGTAGATGGTGCAGGTAACCGTTTAACATGCCCATCAACATTATGTCCTTTACCTTTAGCATTCTTTAATGCATAACAGTCTTTCTTCATGTGTTCTTTCTTATGACAATAATGGCATTCGATATCCCTCTTCCTTGATTTACTTCTACTCTTATTCCGTTGACCATTCTTTTCCTTGTTCTTGCTCCTGCCATGTTGTTGATTCATTCCTTGGTAAGAATCACGAACATTATATGCATCTCCACTCTGAGTGCCAACCATAGATTTTCTGTGAATCTCCTCACTCAAGAGTGCTCCACATATGTCATCATAGACGAGTTTACCACCAGGTGCACTGTTGCTAATAGCTATGCAAAACGTATCCCATGATGATGGCAGGGTGCATAACAGCAATACTGCTTTCATTTCATTATCCATATCCATTTTCTTAGCCTGTAACTGAGAGAATATAGCATCAAACTCATTCAGATGAGCAGCAACACTATCTGTGTCCTTCATACGAAGGTCATATAATTTTCTCATCAGATAGACTTTGTTTGATGCCGTCTCTTTTTCATATGTATTGCATAACTTCTTCCAAAGCTCCTCTGCACTTTCACAGTCTAATACTGTAAAGTAAACATTATCTGCCAGGTGCAAGCGAATGGTAGACCTGGCCATTTCATCTAACTCATCCCAGTCATCTTCATCCATGTCAGCAGGCTTCTTTGAAATTCCATTTACTGGCTTCCATTGCCTCCTTTGAATCAGCACATCTTTAATCTGATTCTTCCATAGAGCAAAGTTTGTGCCATCAAATTTTTGGATCTCAAAATTGTCTTTGCCCTGCAAGTTATAGCTCCTCCTCGGCACACTGGCACTAGACCCTGAGACCTCTGATGCCATGATGGTAGAGAACTGAATATAATGATAATGGAGCTAGAAGAGTCCGAACACCAACGAATAAGTGTATCAAGGAGTAAATCGACAACTGTATAGTTGACAAAACCAGAATTTGAAATTTTTTTTTGCCAAAATATCCTCTGCAAAATGAGCGTATGACCAGTGTCAAAATATCATAAAACTGCAAGTACTGACATGTTTTCCTGCATAGTGAATCACTGACTCCACTGCATATAATCAATTACCCAATAGAAGCCAACTAGGCTTATTGAGCACCTATGAACAGCTATCATACATCTCCTATGGCGAGGCTGGGTAAGTCTTCCACCTACATCACCGAAGAGACCCCAACATCTGGGTGTCTCCCAGTTAAGAAAACCTCACCAGGACCCTCTTTTTTTCAAACGTAAAAGGCTTTATGCAAAAAACGTAACCGCTATATCAATGACCACATGGACGTACATAAGCGGTATCCATAGAAGCATACATGGTGTGTATGTGCTCAAGATATGTAGTAAAATGACACTAAAGGTTGAATGCATAGCCCAAAAGCTAGCGAACAACACCTACAAGTGTCTGTCAACTTTGATGATTTAGGCTCAAAAAACCTGCATAACTTTGCAGCAGCTGCTCCCACCAAAGCTGAAAACGTCTCGAGAAACCTGTAGTTTTACTAGTGTGGCTGAAAACACAGCCCCAAAGGTTGATATTTATTGTCGGAGAAGTACAATGAACACTCTTGTTGATGTTCTTCGACCTGTGTGAAGAGAACTATGTGCGGAAGTACTCCAAAATGGCTCCAAAAGACACCCAAAAATGCTTAAAAAATAGGCTTTGAAAGCAAAGAATGAAGCTTTGAGGGACCAAAACATGTTCAAGGTAATGTCAACCTTAGTCTTTTCCCTTCTTCAGACACCACAAAAGTTTAGCTTAGTGGAAAGAGATTGCCACGGTTAAGCGAGCTCCGGGGGGAACAGTACTGGGATGGGTGAGCTCACGGGAAGTACCGGGAACCTCTATATTCCTTGATCTTTGAGGTCCTCCCTCGCGCACAGCCAACGGCGTCAACAGTGACTTCGGTGATTCGGACGACAAGGTATGCCAAGGTCTATGCCTTGGTCGCCACCTTAGTCATAAGCCTTGGAGAAAACCTTGGGGGGGTCACTTCGCTCGCACAAAGGGAACAAAGCTTTTGCCTCGAACTACTCTGATACCAGTGAAGGATTTAGATGGCGATGCACCACAGTGCACTCTCTTTTTCGAGAGCTTCACGATGATATGCTCAGAGTATAAAACCGAGCTCCTAAGGATGCACACAGTACTCCGCATAGAGGCTGTAGAATACACAGAAAACAAAGTACACAGGGAGCTTGAAGATAGACTTCTTAGGTCTTACAAATGTGGTCGAACTTACAGTCTGTGACTGACCAAGCCACTATATGTTTTATTCAAGAACATATACAAAGAAGTGTCCCGTGGCCATTTGGCCTTTCACATGGACACTAATGGTAACAACTGGTTTAGAGAGGATCAACCAGCTGGGGATTATCTATTCCTAGTGACCATCAAGATCATGGACACAGATCATCAGTTCCCAGTGATGTCCCAAGATTTTAAAGTGGTACATGAGCTCCCATCTACGATTGACATCATGAAGAAAGCGGGCATTCACAAATATTTTGAATTACCAATCTACAAACGTAATTTTCAAAGATGCACACAGGTTATGAATACATTACAGCTAGCACTACATGATCCATTGGTGCCAGAGGCTAGAGTCATGGATGTAGTCGGTGAATGGGTCATAATTCTGTTTACACATGATTTAATGAAAGAAGCTTTTGGATGGGAGAAGGATGGAAATACGATCTTAAAAGAAGAAAGTCGAGGGGCAAAGACCAGGACCTTTACTGACATTAATCGCATTGATATTGAAGAAGAAGTAAGACTCATTCATTAGCACTTTTGTTTTCCCAACATGCATAGATACACTGCTCCTCAGAAGATCATAGTCTAGATGTTGTCACACGCTATTAAACAAATTGGGAATCAAATCAATATGATTCTGTATATTCAAGAGAGGCTATTCGAGGCAAAGAAGCAGTGGAATCACAAGAAATTCCTAAATGGCAGCGTGGCCTTGACCATATTGATATATCATGCCTTGGGAATTAGAGAGCATTTGCAAGAAATGTCATCATCGGAAGCCATGGCCAAATATGCAAAGGTCGCTACAGTCCTGAGAAAGAAAAAAGGTGTCAAGATCATTGAGGAGGCAGAAACTAGTTCCCAACCTAAAATGAGAGGTACAAAATGACTAAGAGAAGTGATGCAAGTAGAAGCAGAAGCCCCAACCACAAAAAGGGCACATGTGCTCCCGAAGACAAGAATTGAAGAGCATCGACCGATTATCGAAGAGGAATTAACAAGAGCCCTGGAAGACACACATCAATACACTGAAGGTCAAGTGAATCTATCAGTTCAAGGGCACCATTACCAGCAAGCCCACCAAGACATGGACATAAGAAAGAGGCTGACCAAGGCGCATAGATACAGGGAATTAGGGTTAGTAAATTCAAGCTCATCTTCAGAGGCACAAGAGGAACCAGACACCTCCCTATTAAATACGGACATTCGAAGTGAGTCAAAAGATGATGGACAATGGGAGGAATTAAATGAAGTGAACTACAATGCAGAAGAAGAGGGCATGAAGGTAAATCAAACTCCCATCAACCCCAATCAAGACACCGCAGGCAAAGAGGTATCCCAAGAGAGAGTACATGTCATCAAAATAAATGAAACATCTAACATTCAAATCCAAGGGACTAGGCTTGCAGGAGAGGGTTCATTCAAGAATCCCAAAGAAGAACCAAAAGACACTATGGTGGAAGAATCAGAACCCTTCACACCAATAAGGGTTGTGGCAGAACCCTCCCATATGGATGTTACATTTCAAGGGAGTTCCACGAAGATTATCAATCTAGAAGAAGAAAGCAAAGAACCGGAAGTACAACTACAAATCAGACAACCACATAACGAGACTATCCATGTGGAACACGGAAAGGATGTACAAACAGGGGAGGCTCCAAGCATCCCAAAAATGTGGTTGAATGTAGACATTGCTCAGCTCAAGCCAGTGGTTCAACATATGATCAAGACTGCTATGGATACACAACAATTAATGCTTGAGGCTGATGCTGACTATGACAAAGCAATGCAAGAAAAGCATCAACTTCATGAAATGGGTTAGAACATTTCAGCCCAATTGATTCTAACACAGGAGAAGATACCGCGACACTAAGGGCAAAGTGGAAGACAGTGGAGAATTGGTATATGGCGCAATGTAAAGAAGACAATGAACAACTCGAAGCCATAGGACAAGAGCTCCTCAAAAACAAAGAAACAATTATGAAGGCTACCGAGGAAATCAAAAGCAAAGATGACATAATAAGGCAAGTACAAAATCAACTCGCACAGAAGGCAACAGAGGGGACACCAGTAGTTCCACACTCCAGAGTGGCTACTGAGGAGATTGAGGTACGTCCTCTCTCTCCCCCCTTACATCATTCATCGATAAGGGAGGAAACGGAGATCCACTCTGAACGTACTCATCGGGATATTGCAGAACTGAGCCGAAATGAGAGGGCACTACTGGTGTCCCAACTTACAACAGAATTTGAAGATCAAATCATAAAGGTCATGAAGGAAGCTCAGATTGAAAGAAAAAATTTAGAACAGATATTAAAACCATTTAATGTACCATATGGACTCCTTAAAGATCAAACACGGCAATATATAAAGACCATGACAAATAAGGAGCCCGACAACAACCTCCAGTTCAGTAATCACACATTCAACTACACTCGAGGAATTCGAAAGAGCTGACCTTGTATGGAGGAGAAAACTTATGGAAAAAAACCCTACACTGTGGGTACAATGGGAATTATCGCCATATGCACTTCAGGTAAATCCATCTTTTTGCCCAGTACCCCGTAGACGCTCTTGGATGCATTTTTGGGAAGGACAACACCAAGGTAGCATAAATAACCAGTGGCTCAACTATCCACTATTACCAAGTCCACTGCATAACTATCTACCAACGGAAGAATACATGGTTAAAACCATGGAAGTTTGGATTGCTCGCTATGCCACTGTACCTGATTTGGTAGTCAAAATGACTAATAAGATTCTAAGCATGCTACTTACAGTTATCAAAGTTTTCCAACATGCCAAATATACTTTTTTGAACTTCATTAGATTACTCAGGGATCCGAAGCACTCGTTTTTTATCTTTTGACTATCCCAAACAGATTAACAATTATGGCATTCTATTCACAGCTTATGTTCTTGCCAAGCCCCTATATGCAGACTTTTGAAGAAGCCTTTTTCACTGGTTTCTTTGAAATTGATTCAGAAATTTTTGTAAAAATGACTTCCAATCTTAATGCAAGACTGGTGGCATATGAAACAAGCTTCTTTGCAGATCACAGACAGGCACCAGAGGATGGGGTGAAATCAAGCCAGTGGAAAGAGTTCATGATATGTCATGCCAATCTGCTTAATCAACTAGAGCAAGCTACAATACAAACGTACTCACGTCACCACAAAAAGCCTGTCGAGACAACAGAGTTCAGGAGGAGGGACGTGTGGAAGGGGAACCAAGAAAAAAGAGAAGAAGAAGAAAATCAAAGAATAAAGTTGCTCAATAAGGAATGAAGATCACCAAGAAAAAGAACAACTCTCTGCCCAAAGCCCAGTAGGGGCACACATCAGGCAACAACGCCAAAGGCCCAGGTCCTGAGGAGTGGAATTAAAGAAAGATAACAACCAGGACATTTCATGGGAGGTTGCACACAGCTTCCTCATCCACTAGGAGCTGGCGATGAAGCAAAACAAGTCGAGAAGAGAGACAGAACACATAGGACACTTCATCGGATAAGATAACCAATTGTCTGAAGGTCCTAGGTGTCTCCTCGTCCATTGGATGCATGCGATGAGAAGAAATGGAACAGGTCCTAGAGGATGACAAAGAAGATTCAGAAATAGGGCCTTTGAAACGTAATGCTCTCTTAAAAGAGAGTAGAGGTCAGCAAATTAAGGCGTGCGATGGCAAAAGGCAAACAAGCTCAAAGCAATACAACAGGGGAAGGTATGTGAGCAACAAGGGCGGATCAAGGCCAAGAAGTATCCATGAAGAAGTACAAGAAGATATTTGGTAGGTAATGATCCTTCCACTGATAGCATGCGTGGCTGCCCGACTTAATACAACAACCTAGATATGTGATATAAGGAATACCAAGGGGCAAATAGAAGCAAAGGACATGCCTCAAATAAAGTAATAAATTCTCTGACAGTCCTTATCGCTTCTTCGACCACTGGGTGCGTGTATTCAGAAGTCTTAGACAAGCTCTAAACGAGAAGCAAAAGCCTGTCAAGGGACGACAGAGACAAAAGAGGGGGAGAGTGTTGCAGAGTAAAGAGGCACAAAGAGGAGCCCCAAATTTTTCAAAATTAATGGGCATATTTTTCTTCTTCAAAGTCTTAGGAAATTCCCTCAAGCTATGTAAATGCACTAGAGGAGTCCTCTAGATGCACAATCCCAAAGCATTGTAATATATCTCTTGTAAAATAGTAGGAGAATAGAAATTAGTCAATAAAGTGCCGATCACTTGTGTGAAAGGACCATTTTTAGGGCACATGTATATAATTCACTTTGTGACTCTTTGTAAAGACTTTTTGCCATTGTGAAGAGGGAGAGCTCCTGATTTTCGAATTTGCTTCTTTTTTACAGATTTTCATCTTCTCTTTGATGTTCTATGTGTATGTAATGCTTGGAATGTGTGTATAAGACTGTTGTCTACCCCTCCCCACTGTTTTTGAGCTACTCTAGTGTGTGTGTGAGCTAGTGAGAGTTGTGAAGTGAGTGTGGGTGTTTCCCACCATTCACTGTTTTGGTCATAACTTGAAGGACAGTTGTCAGAATCAAGTGAAACTACAACCAATAGATGCGTCTCATCCAGAGCTTTGAAAGGAACCCACTATTGCTATATTCAGAGTTTGGGGCTGTGAGAAATCTTTGATTTAGTGAAAACTGTTGTAAGTGGTACCGCGGCAGACACTTTCAGTAGTTAAGTAAGTTAAAGAGGTAGGTTAGTCCTTTCTCAGGCATTCGAGCTGAACCACTTCACTTTCCATCACGAGTGCACAAGTCCTCATACATTTGGTTAGGTCGTTCTTCAGATTGATAATTAAGCGTGTGTCAATCCACCACTATATGCACTTGTGTGGCAATGAGATGACAAAACACATAGGACGCTTCATCAGATAAGATAACCAATTGTCTGAAGGTCCTAGGTGTCTCCTCATCCACTGGATGCATGTGGTGAGAAGAAATGGAATAGGTCCTAGAGGATGACAAAGAAGATTTAGAAATAGAGTCTTTGAAACGTAACACTCTCTTAAAAGAGAGTAGCGGTCAGCAAATTAAGGTGTGCGGTAGCAGAAGGCAAACATGCTCAAAGCAATACAACAGGGGAAGGCATGTGAGCAACAAGGGTGGATCAAGGCCAAAAAGTATCCATGAAGAAGTGCAAGAAGATATTTGGTAGGTAATGATCCTTCCACTGATAGCATGCGTGGCTGCCCGACTTAATACAGCAACCCAGATTTGTGATGTATGGAATACCAAGGGGAAAACAGAAGCCAAGAACATACCTCGGATAAAGTAACAAATTCTCTGACAGTCCTTATCGCTTCTTCGACCACTGGGTGCGTGTATTCAGAAGCCTTAGACGAGCTATAAACGAAAAGCAAAAGCCTGTTAAGGGACGACAAAGACAAAGAGGGGGAGAGTGTTGCAGAGCAAAGAGGCAACAGGTAGCAATGCCAAAGGCCCAAGTTTTGAGGAGTGGAATTAAAGAAAGATAACAACTAGGACATTTCATGGGAGGTTGCACACAACTTCCTCATCCATTAGGAGCTGGCGGTGAAGCGAAACAAGTCGGGGAGAGAGATAGACACATAGGACGCTTCATTGAAGGACCTAGGTGTCTCCTCATCCACTGGATGCATGCGGTGAGAAGAAATGGAATAGGTCCTAGAGGATGACAAAGAAGATTCAGAAATAGGGCCTTTGAAACGTAATGCTCTCTTAAAAGAGAGTAGAGGTCAACAAATTAAGGTGTGCGGTAGCAGAACGCAAACAGGCTCAAAGCAATACAACAGGGGAAGGTATGTGAGCAACAAGGACGGATCAAGACCAAAAAATATCCATGAAGAAGTGCAAGAAGATATTTGGCAGGTAATGATCCTTCCACTGATAGCATGCGTGGCTGCCCGACTTAATACAACAACCTAGATTTGTGATGTACGGAATACCAAGGGGCAAACAGAAGCAAAGGACATACCTTGGATAAAGTAACAAATTCTCTGACAGTCCTTATCGCTTCTTCGACCACTGGGTGCATGTATTCAGAAGCCTTAGATGAGCTATAAATGAGAAGCAAAAGCCTGTGAAGGGATGACAGAGACAAAGAGGGGGAGAGTTTTACTTTATCTAAGGAAACCTTTAGACAATTGGTTAGAGGAAGAAGTATATATGGACCAACCACAAGGATATGAAGATTCAAAGCATCCAGAATATGTTTGCAGGTTGCAAAAGGCTTTGTATGGGCTGAAGCAAGCCCCTCGTGCATGGCATGCAAGGATTGCTGATTACTTAACCAGCATTGGGTTTTCTATGTGTGATGCAGATCACTCACTATATGCAAGGAAGGCTGATGATGGCATCACTATTGTGGCTATTTATGTTGATGACCTGATTGTAGGTGGTGATAATGAAGGAAGCATCAAAGAGGTAAAGAAACTTCTTATGCAAGAATTTGACATGAAAGATCTTGGTGTGCTGCGCTATTTCTTGGGCATTGAGTTTATACATACAGAAACAGGTGTATGGATGTCGCAAAGGCAATATGCCTTGAATATGCTGCAAAAGTATGGTATGGCTGATTATAAGCCAATTTCTATGCCATTAGATTAGAATTTGAAGTTGGACACTACATCAGGTGAAGCATTGGCAAATGCTACTATGTACATTGGCAAATGCTACTATGTACAGGAAAATTGTGGGAAGTCTTATATATCTCACAATTACAAGGCCTGATCTAAGTTATACTGTTGGACTTGAAAGTCAGTTTATCCAAGTTCCTAGGAAGCCACATTTGGATGTTGTGAGGCGCACTCTACGTTATGTGAGTGCTACTTTGGATTATGCATTGTTTTATGAGGCTGGTGTAGATTTGCAGGTTCATGGATACACCGATGCCAATTGGGCTGGTAGCATTCTAGATAGAAGATCTACTAGTGGTTTTCTATTCTCACTTGGAAGTGGAGCTGTTACATGGAGCAGCAAGCAGCAACCCACTATTGCTTTGTCGAGTATAGAGACTGAGTATAGAGGTGTTGCAATGGCAGCATGTGAGGCATCATGGCTGGAGATGCTACTTGCGGATTTAGGTGTGGAAGTGCAAAAGCCTATCACCATTTATTGTGATAATCTTAGTAGCATACAGTTAGCACGGAACCCTATTTTCCATGGTAGAAAAAAACATATCGAGGTACATTATCACTTCATCAGAGAGAAGGTATTAGCAGGTGATATTGATCTTGTTTATGTGAGAATAGATGAGCAGGTTGCTGATATTTTCACCAAAGCACTTGGAGCTGATAAGTTGAAGAAGTTTCGGGAGATGCTTGGATTACAGGATATGGCATTGAGCTTGAGGGGGAGTGTTGAGATATCAAGCTCAACATGTGATGATCTAAGATGACATGTACCAGTTTTTCGTTTCTCTGACATGTATAGTGGTCATGCCAGTATATGTCAGGGATACTTCATTGAGCTTTATTAGATTTATCTACTGAGAGTGATGGCACATTTGTTTCTTGCGAGCTCACTCATTCGCGGACATTAGGTTTTTCCTTATGTACTGATCTTTATATATTGCACTATTTGTATTCTTGTTTTTAGGTCATTCTTTCATTGCTTACTCATTTCTGTATATGATCAATTTTTCTTCCACATTTCTTATGATGCCTATAAAAGAATTTGATGCTTGGAACTTTTTGTTTTTCAAGAAGACTAGCATGGCGATTCCGGAGGAATCGTAGGTTTAGTGGGGGCGAATGTCGTCGAGATTTTCTCTCCTCTCTCATTCATGAAGGCCTATAGGAAACACATTCGGTGAAGGTAGCCAAAATTCCCTGAGAAGTCCAAGATGCATCAAGGATGTCAAAGGGAGTTCACATGCAAACTTTGGAAGAAATCAAGCAAATCCAAGGTAACGATCAAAGCTGGTCAAACTTTAGAAATTAGGGCATAAATTTCAATGTCTCCAAATCACATGAAAATTCATATACTTGTATAAAGCCTATCAAAGGCACTCTATAGCCCGAATTTTGCATGAAAATGGATTTTGTAGCACATTGATATGCCATGTGCATTTTGTAAAAAATGTAATTTTTCTACTTAGACCCTACAAAATAATGTATAGGAATTTTTGTTAGCCATATGGTTTGACATATATAAAGACCATATGTGGCTACATATTTGTACAAATCTTCAAGCCTATCAAAGCTTCCTAGATACCTTAATGCCACCTTGCAAACTTCCAAATATAGTCAAACTTGTATAAGGGAGATTTGAATGGGAGTTTTTTCTGCATATTCTAAAGGAGACCTTTTCAAACATAGCCCTGCAAATTTTCATCTTCATCAAAGGATGTTTGAAGGGTCAAACAGCACAAAATCCAGTTTTCAAGGTCACCATAATTTCCTAGAATAAGAAAATTGAAGGCTTGAAGGGCTTCCACATGGCAAACAATGAGTGAACCATGTTATACGGTCACAATGAGCTCACATTTAAGGGTGGAGATGCACTAAAGCATAAAGCAAGGAAGATCCATGAGTTTTTTTCATCGAATAAGCTTTTTTGATGATCAAAGATCAATAATGCAAAGCTTCTCCAAAAATAGTACCTTATCTTATCCAAATTGATGTCAACACTGATCCAACGGTTTAGATCAGCCCTAGATCCAATGATGGAGAATGAAGGCGCCTATTTTTTCCCCCTTTGCCCTAGATATCATGTAAAGAACCAATCTTAGTCATCCATTTGATAAATTCAATGGTTGTAATGAAAAGAAGTAGATCTTAGGGTTGAGAGTTGATTTCTCTAGATCCAAGGGCCCAAATTCATTAAAAAAACTATATAAACCCCCCTCCAAACTCCTAGAACATCATTGTTAGGCATCCATAGGGTCCTTGCTAGCACATGGTTTCTTTGAGATGATCACCCTCAGTTGAGCGTGTGAGGATCCAAGATGGGCTAGTAAGAGCATAGTTCCTAGATTCAATTTTAATTTAGACTTCCACTCTAGGATAGACTCATAAACCAAGTTTTTCTTTCTTTGCTCATCCTCAATGGAGCGTATGAGTGAGCTAGAGCTGGTTTTATGAGTCTTAGACTTCTTTAGAAACACATTACAATCCTAGAAAGACATAGGGTCAATGAAGTGGAGCCTATCCTCTTACGTGTGACATTCGGTTGAACTGTCATGGTGAGAGGATCGTGCGGACCACCTTTGACCAGTAGAGTGCTAAGCTTGACGTTTCACAACATTCATGTGTATGTATGTCATAACAATATCTTCTAATTTATGTCTCTTGCCTCTTGTCTCTTAGTCTCTTATATGTTTTTACATGTCTCCTTCTATCTTTTTCTATGTGTGAGAAGGCTCCGTAGTCATGCATTGAACTAGTGAGGATGATCCATTGAGGCTGAGTGAAAAAGTTTCTATTCATTTTTACATCATGACCCACATGCATTCATACCACCCACAAAAGCCCATGCATATGATTCGGTTTTGAAAGTGTATAAGAAGCTCCATTCTTGGACCATTATTCCTTTCAAAAATTGATTCATGTGTGTTGCGTTCTTTTTGTTCTTGTCATGCATACATCCACAAGAACCCATGTTTATGAATTGATTTCGAAAGTGCATAAGAAGCTCCATTCGTGGACCATTCTTCCTTTCAAAAGTTGATTCATGTGTGTGGTTTTCTTTTTGTTCTCATCATGCATACATCCATATGTTCCCCTTTCATAATTAAATCATGAAATCTCTCCTCCCCATACCCAACTTCATCTTCACCTTCACATTTTTATCACAAAGACATTCCAACACTCACTAGCTTCATACACTATGCGTGTGCTGCGATCGGACCCGATCCACCCGGATTGCGATCACCTCCACAAAGCACACATGCATACATACACACATGCATACATCCATGCCTACATTCACATACATATATCACACACATATTCACATACATACACATCACAGAGACATGCATACACACACATGCATACATACTCACATGCATACATGCATGCACACACACATGCATATGTCACATAGATGCACATACATACATACATACATACATACACACATACATGAATGCATACACACACATGCACATACACACACATACATACATATACATCACACACATGCATACACACACATGCATATGTCACATAGACATGCACATATATACATACACATCACACACATACATACATACAAACATGCATACACACTCAAGCATGTACATACACATGTGCATGCACACATACATACACAGATACATGCACACATGCATGCATACATACATATACAAATGCATACACACACATGCATACATACATACATACATACATACATACATAAATACATACATACATACATACATACATACATACATACATACATACATACATACATACATACATACATATATACATACATGCAGATATCCCATACACATGCACATACCATACATATACATCACAAACACATGCATACACACACATGTGCATACACATCACACACACAAATGCATACATACTCAACATGCATACATACATGCACACACTGCACATGCATACATACACATGGCACACACACACATGCATACACACACATGCATACACACTCATGCATACATACACATTCATTCACACATCCATACATACTCACATGCATGCATACACACACATGCATATGTCACACACATGCACATACATACATACACATCACACATGCATACATACAAAACATGCATACACACACATGTGTGCATACATATATATGTGCATATACACATGCATACACAAACACATGCACACACATACACACACATGCATACATACATACAAACATGCATATGCACATGCATACATACATACATACATGCATACATTTATGCACACACATGTATATATACATACAATGTACACATGCACATACATGCATACACATCACACACATACACACATATATACATGCACAGGTGCATTTGCATACACACATGCATACATGCATTCAAACATGCATACATGCATTCAAACATGCATACATACTCATATGCATATATGCATGCATACACACATGCATGCACATGCATCACACACATACACATGCATGCATATGCACACACATGAATATATCACACATGCACATACATACACATCACACACATGCATATATCACACACACATACACATCACACACACATAGACACACATGATACACACATGCCTACACACATATATGCATAGATATACATACACACACCTGCATACAAATGCATACAACACACATGCATACATATGCATACATCACGCATACATAAACATACATACATATTGATCACACACCCACAAGCATACACACACACACACACACACATATATATATATATATATATATATATATATATATATATATATATATATATATATATATGTGTGTGTGTACATATATATATGTATGTATGTATATATATAGAGAGAGAAAAATAGATAGATAGATAGTTTTTTAATCCACTTTTTTCTATATGTACATATACGATGGATGCTACTAGAGAATGCAACGTGAAAGTGACTCTCATAAAGAATCTTATAGGGAAGGTTTCACTTGACTCCTTAGGGGTTTTCATGCAAGAGTGTGCAGACATGTCCACTAAGGAGTTATATAACATGATAGACAAGCTTACTAAGATTCCTCTGTTGACCCATTTGTTGGAGGACAAAATCCTTTCGCACACATATATGTTTTGTTCATAATTTTTTCAATAGAATTATAACATAATTTTTTAGATTATTTTAATTATCTTAATTATTTTAATTTGTTTATTTTTAGGATACTTATACTACCTATAGCTTGGGATAGCACAAGAGAGGTACTTATGTGCACATGCATAGGTAGCTTAGGCCTGGAGTATATATATCTCTTGATGGAAGCGTACTATACGTTAGACATGGTTTAGAGTTCAAATAAAGAATGAGAGCTCTATGTGATTCTTACCTCAAATTTTTTCACTTAAAATGGTTGTATGTATAAATTTTTTATAGAAATTGAACTATATTTTTTATGTTTTGCTTATATGATCTTGTCTTTCTTGCAATGAATTTAATAAAAGCAACAAAAAATATGTACTTAGTTCATTGGCGTCAGAGTTTGGCACTGGCTGGTCTCCAAAATGGTGCCCAAAAAAGATGCAAATACTTATGCCACATCACTGTGACAATGCATGGTAAGCATATATTGTATTTTGCATATGTATGTATGTATGTATGTATGTATGTATGTATGTATGTATGTATGTATGTATGTATGCATGTATGTATGTATGTAGGTATGTATGTATGTATGTATGTATGTATGTATGTATGTATGTATGTATGTATGTATGTATGTATGTATGTATGTATGTATGTATGTATGTATGTATGTATGTATGTATGTATGTATGTATGTATGTATGTATGTATGTATGTATGTATGTATGTATGTATGTATGTATGTATGTATGTATGTATGTATGTATGTATATATATATATATATATATATATATATATATATATATATATATATATATATATATATACACACACACACACACATACACATACACATACTGTAGAGGGACAATCAAGCAAAAAGAAAAGAAGAAGAAAATCAAAGTCCAAAACAGCTCAATAAAGATAAGGGTAACAAGAACAAGTTCCTGCAAGGAGCCCCGCAGGGGCGCATCACCCATCTATGCACAGAGCCTCGCAGGGGCACACACACCAAGGAAAAGCACGCAGCTGAAAGGAGGAACCAGGGCCAACAAGTATTCCATATGAGGGTGCTTCAACCTCTTGAGTTACAGAGGATTCAGATCAAGGCTTATGAGCTACATCCTGATATGTGCACTGATGGCGTGCGTGGCAAACCGAATTAACAGGCTTTAAGTAATCAGAGCGCCTCTAAAACGTAATGCAAGTTCAAGAATCAGGCAGAACTGACCAAAGGATGCGGGTGCGGGTCGAGACAAACAAGAAGTAAAGCCTGTCAAGGGACGACAGAGACAAAGAGGGGGAGGGTGTTGCAAAGCAAAAGGGCATAAGAGTAGAGCCCCAAAATTTTCAAAATGATGGGCATAGTTTTTCTTCTTCGAGGTCTTCAAGAATTCCCTCGAGCCATGTAAATGCACTAGTGGAGTCCTCTAGTTGCATAATCCCAAGTTGTTGTAAAATATCCCTTGTAAAATAGTAGGAGATTAGTCTTTTAGTAAATAAAGTGCCGGTCTCTTGTGTGAAAGGACCAAACTTAGGGCACATGTATATAAGTCACTTTGTGACTCTTTGTAAGAACTTTTTGCCATTGTGAAGAAGGAGCACTCCTGAATTTTCGAATTTGCCTCTTCCTTGCAAATTTTGATCTTCATTTTGATCTTGTATGTGTGTGTGTAGCTTGAAATGTGTGTGTAGGACTATTGTCTACCCCTTCCCATTGATTTTGAGCTGCTGTAGTGTGTGTGCGAACCAGTAGGAGTGGTGGCGTGAGTGTGGGTGTTTCCCGCCATTTACTATTTTGTCCATAACTTGAAGCAGAGTTCTCAGAATTGAGTGAAATCACTTTTAGTAGATGCGTCTCGTCGAGAGCTTCAAAACGAGTATCCTATTGCCTATATTCGGAGTCCAAAGCTGGGAGAAATCCTTGATTTTCTGAAAACTGCTGTAAGAGGTATCACGACAACCACTTTCAGGATTTCAGTGAGTTGGGAAGTAGATTAGTCTTTTCTCATGCATGCTAGCTTAACCACTTCATTTTCCATCATGTGTGCACATGTCTTCATACACTTGGTTAGGTCGTTTGATCGGATTGACATTTGAATGTGTGTTGATTTCCCACTATATGCACTTGTGTGGCAATCGAGGTACAGTCTCATTGGCACAAGTCCTTGAGTCATTTTGACTTAGGTACACATGTTTTTGGCGCCGTTGCCGGGGAACACTCTACCAAGGTGCCTTCATGATGGTTATAGATCAAGTGTGATGGAATCGTACTTGTAGAAGTGAATTTGTTTTGCGGCAATTAGTCAATCACTCCAGCACTTGTCACTTCTCATCTTGGAGGTGTGTGTGATAAGTTTTAGGTTTAGGGTTAGGAGGAAGGAAGAGAAGGAAGAGTTAGGGTTAGGTTAGAAGAAGAGGAATAGTGAGGAGAGGAGAAGTAGGATTAGACCAAAATCACCAAAAATCCCCAAAATCACCAAGAAAATTAGGAAAATTTAAATTCTGTCAAGAAAAAGTATAAAAACCAAAAAAATAGTCTCAGTTGACACTTCACAGAGTTCAGGTATCGTCTGAGAGCTACGAGTGGTATCATGAGCAGAGTATCACGGGGTGCAGACCTTCAAAGCTAACTTGTGTGCCCAGGGTGCTATCAGGACTACATCAAGGTAAGGTCCCATAAAGAATGCCTGCTAAAAACTCATTAAAACATGCATACATACGTGATTAAACAGGTGCGCAGTATCGCGGGGGGGAAAAACTGATATCAATACAAACTTATTGTGTGATATAGAGGCCTAGGAGAGAGGAGGAGAGTGAGGAGAGCAAGGGGGTGTAAAAATTTTCAGATTTTCTTGTACTTTGGCTTGAGTATCGCGATCGGTTGAGGTTTGGTATCGCGATACCAAAACTCCCTAGTATCGCGACACTCGCCGAAGTATCGTATCGCTTGATACCTGTCTTGGTATTGCGATACCATTTTGGTATCGTGACCCCGAGTTGGTATCGCGATCGTTCATTGCTCAGGTATCGTATCGCATGGTATCAGTCTTGGTATAGCGATACCATATTGGTATCGTGTCGCCGAGTTGGTATCGCGATCTCACCTGATCGGTGGTATCGTATCGTTACCTCCATTGGTATCGTATCGTGTCGCTTCACATCAAGTATCGCAATACCACTTCGATATCGTATCGCCCTCTCACCTGGATAGTATCGCGATACTATCACAAGTATCGTATCGTCTAGGTTTTGTGGTATCGTATCGTCTTGAATCTTCGTATCGTATCGTCGGTCCCGACCAGTATCGTATCTTGCCATTTCCCAGTGAAGTATCGCGACACCATAGTTGGTATCGTATCGAGCAAGCCGGTGGTATCGTATCACCACTTGTCGTAGTATCGTATCGTTTCCTTCAAGAGGATAGTATCGTGATACTAAGATTGTATCGTATCGGGAAGGTTACTGGTGTCGTATCGTGCGGTTGTCCAGTATCGTATCGCCTAGAATTCCGGTATCGTATCGTCGTTGTGCTTGGTATTGTATCGTAGTAACTACCCAATATCGTATCGTCTGCTGCAGACAGTATCGTATCGTTTGGACTTCTGGTATCGTATCGCGGCCAGGGCAGTATCGCCAAGTGTGGTATCGCCTGGAAACGGTATCGACCAGATTGACATTAGTATCTTTTGGTAGACAATCAGAGGCATTAGAAGAGCCACTCAAGGAGAGTCTCTGGAATTTCTAGAGAGACTTAGGTGAGTGAATGAACTTGAGGTCAGGAAGGGTGCTAAGTAGCCGAAGAAGCGTCATATCTTCTGTGGGAAGTGCTGCACAGGCTAGTCATCACTCCATCTACTCAGAGACTTCCAGTGATTCAGAGGAGGAAATACCCATGGCTTCGGAAGACATGCAGGGTCAAACACCGAATAGGAATTTCATGTCTACCATTGAAGGAGATTACCGTACCTCCTTACAGTATGTGTCCACTAATGCCCAGGAGATTCCCATCTACCTGGATGGTTTAAATAGATCTGTGGCTAGGATGGTAACTTCCCTGAATGCCACAATTGTACCCCGACCTGCTGTCAAATACGAGGGAGGTGCATATGTAGATAAAATCGGTCATATCTACATTGTGACTGAATTCCCTGAGAGGATCAACGAAAGGGGAGAGTTTGTGGACCCAGACAACTCTGAAAGAGCACACCCTGAAGAGTTTGTGACTACACCTAGGGGCAGGTCTCAAGTATCACGGGTCTTGAGAGGAGATTTGATTCCTCAAGACGACTACCTGTTGGAGGTCTATATGATCCACGGATCAAACTTATTGCTTCAAACCGACTTACCTGCTCCAGGAAGAGAAGAAAGCCCCATGACATTCTATGAGTTGAAAGACCCAGATGATGAAACTAGACTCACTTATTTAGATAAGGATCAAGGGAGATATTGGCCTGTGAGTGCCTTAGACAGGGCTCGGCTGAAATATATGGGTACGCCTGTATTTCCGCAGAGAGATCATGCAACTACTTCACAAAATCCTTTTGGGAATCAACATGAAACGGAACAGACCACATCAGGACAGACCAGTCAACGAAGTGTGCCCAACCGTACTCATGTACAGTTTGCAACTCCAGGAGTACAAACACACCATCAGACCCACACAGGGATAGGTAATCAGTACCGACCACCAGTAAGACCACAACCACCGGTAGGAAGACAGCCTGGAGTACCTCCGATACGACTGGCTGCCCCAATCTTCCCTGTGATGCCCAGACCACCTGAACCACTGAGAAGATTGAGACCTATCCAAGTAGCTAAATGTGTGAGAAACCATTATGATGGATTGGGAGAACCCTATGATCATATCGCAGAATTTAAACAAGCTCTAAGAGCGGAACAAGTAGATGACTTCTTTGTGCAGTATGAGTCTTTTGGGCTCACCCTCACGGGGACAGCTCTAACTTGGTTCCAGCCCTTAGATCCCAATCAATTTGGAAACATGGAACAATTCTTTCAAGAGTTCATTGGAGAATTCACAAAGAGAGGAATTAAACACAATTCTGCATCTTTAATCCATAGCTTTAAACAAAACCCTAATGAAACTGTGAAGTCTGCTTCCCGAAGATTCAATCAGTATGTGGATAGATGCCCAGTAGCTGAGAGACCCACTCAACAAAAGATGATTTCACTATTTTTAGATGGACTCACTAACGGAACCCTAAGAACACTAGTGTATGTGAAGAGGCTACAAAAATTGAGTGAGTGTCTTCAAGAGTGCATTGATTTAGAAGACAACCTTGCCGAAAATCTCAAAGGTATAACCGACCTCACTAAATCAGAAGATTTAAGGAGCACTGTCACGTCCAACTCCAGTAACATGGAAGAATTAGCAGAATTATTAGCAAAGAAACTAGGAGTCCAGGGACAAAGAGCTTACCAAAACCCAGCGCAAAGAGTGCCTATGCTACGGAGATGTAATTTATGTGGAGGAGAGCACCCCACACACTTGTGTGTCCGAGGAGGGGCTGGCGCACAACCTATGTATCCATACCACCGGCAGCAACAACAAGGGACTTCTTGGTATTGTCACATAGAACAAAAATATACCAATCACCCTACTGAGAACTGTCCCTTCAATAGGCAAGTACGCCCTTTTCAACCACCACAGTATAGACCTTATGGATACCCGCCTAGGGAACCAGGTAGAGAGATACCAAGATACAACCCGTATCCCACACCAGCAGAAGCATCACGGCCATACGAGCAAACACCGTATCCACCACCACAACCAGTGCTAGGACCCCAACTGTCAAAACCACAGCAGGTACTATCAGTAAAGTATGCTCAACCGGAAGAGAACTTAGAAAGAGCTATAGTCCCAGCATCGACAATGACCAACGTAGAATCCACAAACCACTAAAGCTCAAAGAAGGATGACCAAGTGTTAGGTTCTAGGAGAGAATTCCACAATCTTCCCAGAAAAATGAATTAATGAACAATAATGACCAACCAAAAGGATTATGTGAGAATAAATGTGGTCGCACCAATAAGTATATCAAGGAGTAGATCGACCACTGTATATTTGACAAAACCAAAAAAATCTTGAAAAATTTTGCCAACGTATCATCCGCAAAATGAGCATATGACTAGTATCAAAATCTCATAAAACTGCAAGTACTAACATGTTTACCTGCACAGTGACTCCATTGCATATAATCAGTTACCCGAAAGAAGCCAACTAGGCTTATCGAGCACCTATGAATAACTATCATATAACTCCTATGGTGATGTAGATGGATGGGTAAGTCTTCCACCTACATCACCAAAGAGATCCCGACATCTAGGTGTCTCCTAGTTAAGAAAACCTCATCACGACCCTCTTTATCAAACGTAAAAGGCTTTATGCAAAAACATAATCACTATATCAATGACCACATGGACTTACATAAGCAATGTTCACAAAAGCATACATAGTGTATGTGTTCTCAATATATGCAGTAAAATGACACTGAAAGGTTGAATGTAGAGCCCAAAAACTAGCCAATAACACTTGCAAGTGTCTGTCAACTCTATGTTTAGGTTCAAGAAACCTACAGAAATTTATAGTGGCTGCTCCCACCACAATTGAAAACCGTTTGAGAAACTTGTAGTTTTATGAGTGTGGCTGAAAACATTGCCCCAAAGGTGAATACTTATTTTTTAGAGAAGTACAAAGAACACTCTTCTTGATGTTCTTGAACCTGTGTGAAGAGACCTATGCACGAAAGTACTCTAGCATGGCTCCAAAATTCACCCCCAAAAATGCTTCAAAAATAGGCTTTGAAAGCAAAGAATGAAGCTTTGAGGGACCAAAAAATGTTCAAGGTAATGTTAACCTTAGTCTTTCCCCTTCTTTAGATACCACAAGAGTGTAGCTTAGTGGCAAGAGATGGCCACGATTTAGCACGCTCCTGGGGGAACAATACTGGGATGGGTGACTTCTTGGGAAGTACCGTAAACCTCTATCTTCCTTGATCATTGAGGTCCTCCCTCGTGTGCAACCAATGGTGCCAACGGTGACTTCAGTGGTTTGGATGACAAGGTATGTCAAGGTCTATGCCTTGGTCGCTGCCTTAGTTGCAAGCCTTGGGGAAAGCCTTGGGTGGGCAGGTGGATGTTCGCTTCGCTCGCACAAAAGGAACAAAGCTTTTGTGTCGAAATGCTCTAATACAAGTGAAATATTTTGATGGTGATGCACCACAATGCACTCTTCTTCTCGAGAGCTCCATGACGATATCCGAAGAGTAGAAAATTGAGCTCCAAATGCCACACACGATACTCTGCACAGAGGTTGCAGAATATACAAAAAAACATCGTACACAGGGAGCATGAACACAGACTTTTTTGGTGTTATAAATGCGTTTGAACTTACATTTTGTGGCTAACTAGACCACTATATGTTTTATTAAAGAACATAAACAAAGAAGTGTTATGTGGCCATTTGGCCTTTCACATGGACACTAACGGTAACATTTGAAGGTAAACCCCAAAAGATGAAGCTCCAAAATTATAACTTGAAATTCAAGGAACATAAAATATGATCTTAGGCCAAGCTTGAAAGAAATCTCAGAAAGATCATCTTTTGAATACTGGATAACTCTAAGTCAGCAAGAAGAAAAAGAAATATCTAGTTACGAATTCAAACATAGGAAATCTTCAAGAAGATCTAGAATATAAAAGGAGAGAACTCTAGAAGGATCAAGAAGACCTTTCAGATTTGAGAGCCAACTAAAGATCCATAAGGATTAACTATTGAAGAAGTGGTTGGAATAGTCTATTTCTACTTGTGACCTTAAAGATAACATGAGCTTTTACACTATGAGTTCCCATCTTGGGAGGAGGATAGAAATGCTTTTAAGGGTGGGAGAATGTTGCATAATTACATGGGTCTAAGGGTCTAGGTGTGAAACCCTTTAGATTTATGATTTATTTACCCCTATTAGATGGTTCTTGAACCTCTCTAAGGTTGAGTACCTTAGGTTTGATTGGAAGCTTCTCCTAGCTACTTGATTTGTACATGAGAGCAAGCATCAAGGGAAGGAATAAAAAAGAAGGGAAGCTTTTTGTAACACACCATTGACAAGGCATATGCACTATCTAAGGAAGTGTTGAGGCAATTTCATGGTGGAACTACCTCTCAAACCAACCATAAGCTTCATTTAACTGAAATCCAAGTTTTGCAAAACACTCACCAACAAGTATCTCTCTACAACGTATTTGCCATGAGTCCTAGGTTCCAAGGAGAGGTAGTTGCTGCTATCAAAAATCTAGGACCTAGTGCCATATTAAGTGGCAGGCAAGATACAACACTCATATCTCCATATATGCCCATGCCCTCAACTTATAGCTCGAAATTATCCTCAATAGCACCTCTTTTAGACTACAAGAGTATGAAAATTAAGGGAATCTCCTTAGAAGGAATAATAGTAGATGGGCGATCTGGTATTAATCTCATGCCAAAATATACAATGACTTTGTTAAACCTAAGGCCAACTAAACCTACTCATTTTAAAGTTTCCTTGGTCAAAGGAGAGTAAGGTGATTGGACGTAGTGGAAAAAGTAGAGACCATCATACAGAAACTGAGTTTGTGCTAGATCTTGTGATTTTCATGCTCTTGAAAGTAAAATGTGGATTTCCTCTCCTCATAAGGAGACCATGGTTGCGTCATAATCGGGTAATGCATGATTGGGAAAGTGACAACTTGTGGATGGTAGTACCATACAACCATGATGCAACTTCAAATGGAAGGAAGAACTTATGAAGCCTTGGGAACCTCTTAGGTTGTTCTCCACCTAGAACAACTCGCCTCATAGGAAATGGATGTGCACGATCCTATGCCAACACATGATAGTAATAGAGGCATCGATGGAGAAGATGAAGAAATAGTTTAACAAGAAACCTGAGAGATAGCAAGCATTTTGCATAACCTGAGATGACAGGTAGTCTATCTTTGAATAGTTAGTTTCCTAGTCAAATGAGCTCCAAATGGAATGTTCTATAGCTTGTTGGAAAGCTAAGCGAGTCTATTGTGAGTGGACCAATGTTCAGAATCATTGGATCTCTGAATGATGACTTAATCAGGTTTTAGTAAGCATGTGTCTTATAGGACAGATTCTAAAAGAGGTTCTCTAACTTTCGCTGCATGTATTGGAGTGTATTGGAGTCAAATTTCTCCACATTTTGGTATCAAAGCTTGGTTTTAGAGCATTGGGAGTGGAGCCCATGGATGTGCAAAGAGATCTTGAAGAAGATGCAGAGATGACAATGGAAAGCTTGGACTTATCATGCTCATTGGAAAGCTATGGAGATAAAGCTTTTGGTATGTAAGAGAATTTTGTTGTTTTATGTTAATTGAAGTCCAAAGCTCTCTTGTCCTAATATCAAATATATATTCTTGTTCATTGGGGCATGCTATAAGTGATACTAATCACTTGAATGAAGAGTTATGAGTAGCCAATGGAAGGATGACGATTCAAGCAAAGGATATTGGATGAGCAACTACATATAGTTGTATATGCACATTGTATGCATGATATTGTAATCAATTGAATGAAGTGCAAGATTATATTATGTACATGGCTGAATATTGAAGCTTTTATGTATGCTCAAGGATAGCATTAAATGCTTCTTGCTTACTGCAAGAATTGTATGAAATGAACATGCTTATGTATGCATGCTTGTGAAAGTTATGCTCAAATTGAATGACAATTTTGGACAGCCATGTGTAGGCTGAATATATGTTGAATTTAATGTTGATTACTGATGTGTATCATGCAAGAATGTATGCATATGTGGTTAAGTAGAATATATACACATGTTTGATAATGTGTGATGAGTAATATGCTATTTTATAAAGCCTATACAAGCTGAAATTTGCAGATCTATGCAGCCATATGAATTGGCACAATGTGAGCTGAATATGTGCTCAAATGATTGATGATTTGCATGCATTCTTATATGTGATTGTTAATGTGATATTGAAGCACTAAAGGTTGGTCATGTTCAACCATAGATGAGCTGAAAGTAAATGTGTTTGGATGCCATGAAGATTGGTAAAATGCAAGGCTGCCATGTATGAAGATTGTGGATGTATCTTGTTGTGACTAAAACCCATTGAGAAATTCAACTCAATTCTCACATTGTAAAATCCAAAGAAAAGTGGGCAAAGCGTGGATGAAGGAAGGATGCAAAGCTTGGAGCAAAAGCAAAGGAAGGAGCCCAAGCTAAAAGGTTTTCAAACATTTGAAGATTTGAAGATTAGAACCCAAGCTGAAGGTGGCCAAGGCAAGGATGCCCATTTGAAGACTCTTGAAGAGTGAAAGGAGTAGAAGACTCCAAAGGAGGGCTGCCATGAAGTTTCAAAGAGTACACAAGGACTTGAAGACACCCCCCAAGGTTGCATGGAGCAACAAGCAAGCGGCAAGCTAAAGGGAAGAGTCACCCATGATGTGTGACAAATGGCTGAAGTTGATTGAGGTAAAAGAATTCCATTTGCAAAGGTAAGGGTTGATGTAAAGGGTAAGAAAAATCCACATTGTGTGTGGTGGTAAGTTCCAAGCTTATATCATGTGAATGTATTGTCAAAGGATGAGGCTAGTAAGACCACCAAAGGAGTGTGGCAAGCCAAATGTAAAGGCAAGTAAGACCACCAAAGAGAGTGGCAAGCCTATGGCAAGTAAGACCATTCAAAGAGGAATGGCAAGCCATATGTAAAGGCAAGTAAGACCACCCAAGTGGAGTGGCAAGCCTATGGCAAGTAAGACTATTCAAAGAGGAATGGCAAGCCTATGTGAGGGCAAGTAAGACCATCCCAAGAGGAATGGCAAGCCTTGTTAGGTGCAAGAGGCACCATTGTTCACATTGAGATTTCTTGTGTTGTTTTGTAGGTGATGAAGAAAGCTTGGAACATGTGGAAGCTATGAATGCTTCACATGAAGAGGAACTCATGAAAGAGTTCATGTATGATCATCCCATTGTTGATTTTGCAGGTATAAACTAGCCATGAAGAAGTAAAGATTATGAAGCAAGGGGGAGTTAGCTTGCAAGGATTGGAAGATCCAAGAAGAGTCCAAAGAAGAGAAAGTGGATTCAAAAGAAATTTCAGATTTGAAGAAAAGTAGGTACGCTCAAAGAAAGAGCAATAGCAGCCATCAAAGGTAACTTGAAGGACTAGGAGGAGCCATCTCTATGGAAGGAGCATCTAGAAGGGAAGGAGCAGCCATCATGATGCACAAAAGAAGGCATGAAGAAAAAGGAAGCATGACAACCATGACATCATCAAAAGGAGATGCAAAGAGTGCACCCAAAGATAGAGTCAAAGATGATCCAAAGACAAAGAAGGATCAAAGCAAAGCATGCAAGCCTAGAAGACATGAAGCCATAAAGGTGAAGAAGAAGAGAGATTCTCAAAGAGAGGACAATAAGCAAAGAAGAGAGTGAAGCAATGAAGATAAGTACAACCAAGGTGATCTCATTTCATTCTATGAGTTTGTATGAAGCATGTTCCTTGATAGGGATTGAAGAAGAGCTCTTGCAAAGAGCCAAAGAAGCAAGCATGAAGCTGAAGGAAGCCAAAAGGCTTCAAAGCAAAGAAGGAAGGTTGCCAACTAATCAAAGGAAGAGAAAGAAGGGCAAAAGAAGCAAAAGCGAAGAGGCCAAGAATTGGAGAGTAGCATGGACTCCCAATTGTAGCTTGCAGGGGAGTGTTGAAAATTATGGTACATGTGCAAGCTCCAATTGTGAGGCTTGGCACATATTCACCTCTCATTAATTACCTCTTCATCATTTATGCATTTGTTGTAAGCCCAAAATGAAGGTATACCCTAAAAATATAAAAGGAACACTCATAACCTTAGAGTAGAATGTTGAATTAAAAAGAGCATTTGTATTTATGGCTTGGATAAAAGCCAATATATATTTAGATAGATGGAATACTCACAAAAGCCGTGACCTTATCCACATAGAGTGATTTGGAGCACCAAAAGTCATCCAAGGCAATGGAAGGACAAAGGACAATAAGTGAAAGGTCAAGAGGTGAGAGAAGATGCAAGGGTAAGTGAAAAGTCCCATGCCCATAGCTCTATATATAGAGCTCATTTGAACGTGGAAATTTGTGGAGATGACAAGGAGATAGTGCAGAAGCATATGCTGGTCATTCTCTTACCAATGGATATCAAAAGGTACCTCATTTGGATGCTACAAGGCACAAAGGTATTCTCGTCGCATACCTTTTCTGTACACATCCACCTTATGAAGGTCATATCTCTCTATGTACTTATCCAATTAATGCATATGATATTTTTTTGGAAATCTTATTTCTCATACTCTCTGTAGCTCAAATATCTCTTACAGATGATTCTCTAGTAGTGACTGGGAACATTTCTTGTGAACCTCAGTTTTTTGCATAACCTTAGATGACAGGTAGTCTATCTTTGAACAATTAGTTGACTGGTCAAATGAACTCGAAATGGAGTTTTCTATAGCTTGTTGGAAAGCTAAGAGAGTCTACTATGTGTGGACCAATTTTTAAAATCATTGGATCTCTAACTTGTGACTGAATCAGATTTTAGTAAGCATGTGTCTTATAGGTCAGATTCTAAAAGAGGTTCTCTAACTTCCGCTGCATGTATTGGAGTCAAATTTCTCCACACTTAATGGGTTGTTTATGCATCTTAGACTCATTGAAAATGACATCACTACTTATCACTACTGACCATGTTTTAGGATCCCATAAGCTATATTTGAATTGGCCTTCTCGACCATATACAAGAAAAATGCATTTCTTTGACTTATGATCTAGCTTTTTTCTAAGATTCTTGAGTATATGAACATATGCTTCACACCCGAAAACTCAAAGATGATCATAATATGGCAGCTTGCATGTCCATAACTCTTGTGCCACTTTCACACCTTTGGTAGTAATAGGTGAAAGGTTAATCACAAGAACTACAGTCAATACTGCTTCTTTCCAAAAGCCTTGTGAAAGGTTTGCATGATGCAGCATAGAAGCTACTCTATCTTGAATAGTTCTATTCATCCTTTTAGTTACACCATTTTGTACTCCATTATAACAAAATATCGAGAATTCTCACAAAATGAAAAATCAGAGAAAGATAGCACAACTAAATAGCCAGAATGAGAAAGATTTTCCATTCCACTACGAGATATATGGCCCAAATGGACATGCCAAATACACGCCATAGGTTTTTCAGTAACAACTAACAAGTGTTCTTTCTGTGATACAAATAAAGGATAAAGTGAGCCAACTTTGCTTCCTTTCTCAATAACCATAATGCCCTTTGATATGCAAAAGGACTAAGCATAGATGACCACCTTGTAACCAAGATCATAAGTTGGCCAACTGACATCAAACTACATGATAATTGAGGTACATGGCATACATTATGCATACTAAATTTTCTACCATCAATGAACTGCACAACCACATCTCCAATCTCGACAACATCACTCTGGTAAGAGTCACCAAGTCTCACAGTACCAAGGGACTTTGCTGCATAAGTAAAGAACCATTCTCTATGTGGTGTCACATGGAAAGAAGCACCAGAATCTACCAGCCACATGTGAGAAAGAGAATCGTCCATAAGAACTTCAGTAGGCACAGTACTATAAAGTTTCAACACATCAACATCATCCAAAATAGCATTGATTTCTTCAATCTTCATTGTCAAAGTAGATAGAGCAGGTAGCTATTTAACATGGCCATCAACATTTTTCCCTTTACCTTTAGCATTCTTTAATAGATAGTAGTCTTTCTTCCTGTGTCCTTTCTTATGACAATAATGGCATTCAATATCCCTCTTCCTCGATTTACTTCTAATCTTATTCCGTTGATTATTTTTTTCCTTGTTCTTGCTCTTGCCACATTAATAAATCTTGCATTGGTAAGAATCACGAACTTTATATGTGTTGAGGGTTCGAGGTTCAACACAACATCAAATTAAAGAACAAACAGAAATACTTGTTTTTTCCTATTGGCACTGCTCTACATACGCAGAGATTTCCACCGAGAATTGCATTTAGTTATCCACCGGAATTTCACCGAAATGTTTCGTTCTGGTGCTTTCTACTGTGTCAGATTTACTCTGTCACTTGTTCAGACATCGCCTTCCGGGATTTCTAGCTTCTTACACACTCACAGTCATTTGAATTACGTTGCGCCTCTATGTAGACTACTTGAATCTCTCATTAAACTTAACAAAGAAGATTTGAAGAAATACAGAGAAGAACTACTGTTTTGGAAAATGTCTGCTGTTCATTTCCTTGGTAAACATAAGTATCGCGAATATAGATTTTTACATGTATAAGAAATTCATAGATTTCATACTGGAGCATTCATCACAAAGTTACATCAGATACGAAAGTCATAGTCATTTCTGTGAAGATAGACTTTCTCCGGTCCTCCCAAATCCTTGTCAGAAGAACTTCTTCTTTTCCACTGTAGTGGCGTTGCTTCCTCTCCTCAAGTCTGCTTCTCTTCTCAGGACTTCTACCTCCTTCGTGCGGTGGTTGCTCTCTCTCTTCCCGTGACTTCTTTCTCCTTACAGTTTTTTCACGAACTCCTTTCTTGTAACTTCTCCCTTTACTTGCAACGTGTCCTTT
Source organism: Ceratopteris richardii (assembly GCA_020310875.1). NCBI lineage: Eukaryota > Viridiplantae > Streptophyta > Polypodiopsida > Polypodiales > Pteridaceae > Ceratopteris > Ceratopteris richardii. Next base: position 70,383,705 of record CM035432.1, on the reverse strand, counting down.
TTAATCTCATCGTAGCCATCTTTTTTCTTTTTCTTTTTATTTTATTTTATCAGATCTCCCTGCCTTCAACACCTGGCACAGCCCCGTGGGTAATTTTGTCAAAAATTAGACTCGAATTTGACAATCCCTTGATCATATAAGATTATCTCCTGCGACTGTTTGGAAATCTGCTCTTCTTCCGCCCTAATCTTCTCATTCTGCAAATTATCAACATCTTCCGCTGCACCATCCTGCTTTTCTCAAAAATCTGCATCAAATATTTCCACCTTTTCTTCTAATTTCCTTTTCAACAATTGTTCCCGCAATTCTGCAATTATCTGTATCTGCTCCTCGATCTGCCTCTCTTGCTTTGAAATTATACCTACTAAATCTTTTTCATGTTTTGAAACAAAACATGTCTGCACCTGTTAATACTGAAACTTAAACATACCAAGCCACCGATTTTGGAAAACATTCCAAATATCCTGAACATATTTATTCAGTTGTTGCTTCAATAAGCTTATATCCAACTTCGTCATCAACGTAGCCTCTAACTCCACATCTTGCTCTTTTAATATCTGCTTCTCTAATTCCTGCAAGACTTGTAATCGCGATTGAATAACTACCTGTTCCGGCTGCAAAGTAGCATTTAACACTGAAAAATCCGTCATTTCTTTTTGAATCTGCGCTTGCAAATACTTCTGCCATTCTTCATAATCATGCATAGACTTCTTTGCACTAGACAATTCTATTGCATATTGCAACTTATCATTCTGCAATTCCTCCAACATACATACCTTTTTATCCAATGCTTCCTGAAGTTTGTTAGTCTTCTCCTGCAAAGACTGATAATCATTCTCATTAATAAATATTTTTTTCTGTTCATGCCGAAACAATTTTTCCTCTTAAAAAACTAAAAAGTCCGAAACTTCCTGCAACCTCTTCTTCATGCCAAGCACATCATAATCTAAAGTATTAACATCCTTCAAAATTTTTTCATCCACTGCTTGTAATTGTTCCTCCACTCATCTTTTTTTAGACAATCTAAAAATAGTTCCGAATGCTTTCGGATGCTCTACACTATCTTGCACCTGCAACAAAATATCTTCCTGTATTCCTGTTTCTCGTATATCAGGTTGAATAATCTGACTAGCCGATTCCTTCTCTTGTGCAATATAACCATCACGAAGAAGATCTTCAGACGTCTCTAAAGGTCTATCCATTACCTCTTTCTCTTCTAACTGGTCCTGCTCTCGACTCATCACTTGATGACCACAAAAATTGATCTCCTTAGGCCACACGATCTTCTGACCTTCGACTAACTGCACAAACTCGAATAAGGCTGCTAAATATGCTAATAATCGACTATTGGTTTGCGTTTTACGCCTATCACCGACAAAGATCTCAATATGTAGGTGATCATACACCCAATGGGCCCAACTTACTCTTCCACCTGCCTCTCCATAGGCCAGAGGTGCAAAATTCTCCCTGGACATAGAATCATATTTAATGATAAAACATAATCTTTCCAAATACCATTTTAGCTGCTCCCTTCGAATATAGCTTGCATTCTTCATCATATAGTACTTCCGTCTGCCTTCTCGGGGTCCAAAGTCTTTCATCAAAGCTTCCTCCGCACATTTTGGAATGACTATATCCTCGTATATAGGCAATTGAAATACTTCTGCAAGTAATTTCGGTAAAAATTTTACCTGACATGATAACTGACCCTTCATCTTCCGCATGATTTCCAGCTGGCCCTTTGCCTCATAATTACATCTCCAGCGCTCCCATGGCAACATAGCGAACTGTAATAATCCAATCTCTCTTAGCCAATTCTCATTCAGAGCAGACTGTGTATCCACTTCGACTTTAAAATCTGTGAATGACCCCATAAGCGTTCACATACCCTTAGTCGTTGTAGATGGTGTTGATATCTCATCTTCATCCTCCTGCAACGAGCTATCACTCTCCTCCGTTGTTGTATCTTCCTTTCACACTAGCACTTCTCTCTTCCTCATACACCCTCTCATGACTCCTACTTCAAGCACTAATACAGAAGACGCAGGAAAAAATGTTATCCTGGAAACTTTTAAGTAGAACTGAAAATATTCTTTTCACAAGTGCGACTGCTTGAACTGCCACATACTATAATGATGATCGTACTTACGCACGTAACACTTCATGCGACTCAATAATATTGTAGCATGGATTATCATAAAAATCATCCACAATCGATTGCCCCACATATCAATAATCCACTTAACAAATCTTCTACGCGTGCTAGAATAATCATGGAACAGAACAAACATTCATACTTCAAGAATACGAAATTGATATTTAAATTCCTCAATACTACATCTTATGATGCAAAAGCTTCCAATCATACAATTCTGACAAATTGTACTTTGCAAGATAATCATTGGTCGAACACTAGCTTTCTTTTCATATTCCCCTCGATGTCGCTACTGCTTCTGGAGCTGCTGACTCAGAATACGAAGTATACTGATTTCCAGCATATTATTACTTACAGACCAAGAATATTCCTTAGTTTGTATACCCTGATTTAACAATACTGCATCATCCATCATTGGTCCTGAGCTAACCCGAAACTCACTGTTGAACTGCAACTGTAAACCTGTTTTCCATTGTAATCGTAAAAATTTACTTAATGTAGTTTTAGACCAACACGAGGTCAAAAAACACTGTACCACTGATAAGAATGTAGAGAAATAAACTCTTTTACTACGATGATCACAAACATTGGTGAAGTGTTGTTCTGGATTATAAACAACTTGCACCATATTAGCAGATAACCAGTCCAAATGTGGCGGCTTCCCTTGAAATAATTTCAGCCTAAATCCATTTATTGGCTTGTCCATCCATGTGCCAAACACATCTGCCACTCGAAAATTGCCTTGACCCAAATCTTGCACAATCTTGTATGGGCCCTTGTATCTCAATGTAAGCTTTCCTGGATGGGGTCCTAGCTTAGAACTATACACCATCACCCAATCACCTTCTTTAAATAACTTAAACTTCACATTCCAATTTACCCAAGCTTGTCGCCGCTTTTGAATCACTTCTGTAATATATGCACTTATCAAACAATCCACCTCAATCTGTAAAAGGTATTTACTCCTGTGTTTAACCGATAACTCCGGTGACATCTTCTCTGCCATAATCCGCAAACTAGGAACTACAAACTCCATAGGTACTACTGCCTCCGTTCCATATACCAATCGGAAAGGTGTCATACCTGTTGTCACTTTAAATGCTGTTCTGAATGACCATAAAGCCGAATCAAGAAACAAATCCAAATTTTTCTTATTTTCATGCACTAACTTTTTAAGAATACGCATTAGAGTTTTCTTCGTACTTTGTGCCTGCCCATTCGCTTGAGGATGATAAGCTGTAGTCTTTTTATGCATGATCAAATGAATCTTTGTTAATTCTGAGATCACCTCATTCAAAAAATGAGTACCTCGGTCACTCACTAACTCAATCGGACACCCAAACCTGGTCATAATATTACGATAAAGAAATTTTGCCACACTTGCTGCCTTATTATCTTTCAATGCCACTGCCTCAACCCATTTTGTACAATAGTCAGTTGCCACCAATATGTATCTATTACCGCGGTGAGTGGTAGGTTTAATAGGCCCCACAAAATCCATGCCCCATTTTTGGAAAGGATCCAATGGTAGTACCGGATGATCAGTCATCCGGTCAGAGTTATTAGGTTGGCCTAACCTTTGGCAAATCACACATCCTTTGGCATACTCATGTGCATCTTTAAACACCGTTGGCCACCACAACCCAGCTTGTAATACTTTCTTTCCTGTAATATCACCTGACAAATGACCTCCTACAGAACCGAAATGTTCTTCCTATAAAACAGCTAATTGTTCATAGTCTGGTACACATCTCCTGATAACCTGATCCACGCCCTTCTTGTATAATGCCCTTGTTATGACCAAATACGGCCTACTTTTAAGGGCAAACTTCTTCCTCTGATCAGGTGTAAAGTACTGTGGTAATGCACCCTCCGTCAGGAAAATTAATAACTGCTCATACCACGAATCTGCCTCCACTACGTGCGCCGTAAACAACTCAACATCCGGAAATACATCAAGTGCACCGGTGGGTGTTTCGCCTGATTCCAATCGACTAAAATAATCTGCCATCGCATGCTCTTTCCTCGGAGTATGCACAATCACAAAATCAAATTCCTGTAACAAAAGCATCCACCTGGCTAATCGGCCTGTTAATAAGGGCTTCTTGATTAAGTAAACCAAAGCCTGATGATCCACATGAAAAACAACTTTATTGCCCAACAAATAATGTCGAAACTTGTTAAGGGCATATACCATCACCAAAGCTTCTCTTTCCGTCACCGGACAATTTCTTTCAGCCGCAGCCAATACCCTACTGGCATAATAGACAGGTCTATACCATCCTTTGTCTTTCTGCTGCATCAAAACTGCTCCTACGGCCACATCCGATGCATCCACAAATATGTGAAAAGGTACTGACCAATCAGGTGGTTGTAATATGGGTCCTACCGATACCATCTTTTTTAACAACTGAAATGCTTTCTCTTGAGCATCATCCCACATAAACGGAACATCCTTCTTGGTCAAATGTGTTAGTGGTAAGGAAATGTTTGCTAAATATCTTAAATATCTGGAATGCCACTTGATTTGACCCACAAACCGCATTACTTCTTTTACATTAGTCGGTGCTTTAGCTGTACGTATAGCTTCAATTTTCTTAATATCAATAGCCATTCCTGCTTGTGATATAACATGGCCCAATAAAATACCACTTCTGACCGCAATCACACTTTTAAATGGATTCAATACCATCCTAAACTGCCGACATCTTTCAAAACATGCTTTCAGGTGTAGTAAGTGCTTAATCATTTTACCAAAAACCGAAAAATCGTCGACAAATACCTGCATAAAGTCCTGTAGATAAGGTTCAAACACCTTATGGGCCACACAATTGAATGATGGTGGTCCATTCTTCAAGCCAAAACTCATGACCGTAAACACATAAGCTCCAAATTCTGTAATAAATGTTGTTTTGTGTTGATCCTCCTCAGCCACACTAATCTGATTATAACCAGAAAATCCATCCAAAAAACTATACATTTCATGGCCTGCGATCGCATCCAACACTGCATCACAAAACGGCATAGGAAACGGGTCTATAATAGTTGCCGCATTTAACTTTCTATAATCAACACAAATTCGGAGCTTCCCATTCTTTTTAGGGACCACTATGATAGGAGATAGCCAAGTGACCTGATTCACCGGTTTGATAAATCCAACTGCCAACAAATTATCAATCTCTTCCTTCACTTGTTTAGCAAAGTTAGGATTCATTCTATATCTTTGTTGTGCCACAGGTACTGCATCCGCCTTCAAATTAATCTTGTGTTGATGCAACTGCGGATCTATGTCTTTTACTTGAGTATAATCCCAAGCAAACACATCTACATACTCTTTAAGCAGACAAATAAGATCCTCCTTAAACTGTCCTTCCAATGTTTTACCAATCCGCACCATCTTGGGTTCAGCTTCTGTCCCTAAATTAACCTCTTGAAGCTCCTCCTCCTTCACCCGCATAGAACCTGCATATTTCTGATCGTACATCCTTTCCACCCGCGTAATTATCTCTTCCTCCTGGTGTTCCCTCTGCTGCTGCACCGGAATGTCCATACGTTGGTCAAACATTTTTTGTAAATAGGCACCTGCCACTTGTTCACCCGGAACTGGCTCTTCTACTTTCAACCCACCACTATAATCCTTACTTAATACTCCTTCAACATCGACTTCTAATACCGGCACCACCGTTGGGTTTGCTTGCAAAAACTTTTCCTCTTCATCATCTTCAATCTCATCCGCCAAGTTAATGGTCTGAGCCATAAGTGGTTTTTCCTGTACCGACATATTTTTTCGTCCACGCATAGGAATCGTCACCTGCTTTTTACCCTTGGTAATCATTACTACATTCAAGCCCCAATCCTACTTGACTTTGGCAAGCCGAAACCAAGGTCTCCCCAACAACATTTCATACGGATATGCGGGCTCAGACATTCGGATGACCACAAAATTAACCATAAATGTCATGCCGGAAATAATAATTTGTTGTTGCTTTAAAATGCCAACTGGCTGTACTCGTGTTTGATCGGCCATTTTTACCTGAAACGGTGCTGGAGCCAATACCCCTCTTCCCATTTCAATGAAATCATGCTCAGGTAATATGTTTACTCCTGATCCTCCATCAAGTAACACTTCTGCAAATCGTCGGTGGTTGTACTGCACCTGAATGACTGGTACTACAAAATCCACGTCTGTTGGATCAATACTGTTAGCCGAGATAGAAGGGATCGATCTAACTTCGGGCTCTACATGATACCCAAGTAGCTTTTTCAATAATTTCTCTCGAAACACCGGTACCAAGGATAACAGTTGATCCAAGGACAACTGTAACGGGGAGCTAATGATTTCATCAAACCAATCATTTGCCAAGCTTTGCTGATCCGGCACCTTATCCCGCTCCTTGATGGGAGGTATCACTTTCACACCCTGTTGTTGCTCAGTCTGACCTCCACCCATCGCCTGATTAGAAGACTCATCTCGAACCTGCTTCAAAACCTTATCTCGAATTTGTCTTTGTTCATGCCAATCAATAGGGCCTTTATTCCTTGATCTTGTCACTGCCAACACTTCGACTTCTTTACCTTTCCCACATTGTTTACAATCACACTGCCATTGGTTAGTCTTCTCAACGTGCATTCGATCAGAAGTACCGGGTGCATCATGGGCTCTATCCGTTTGCTCTGGCCATTCTATCAGCATTGTATTCGCCTGAGCCGCCTGCTACCCCTGTTGTTGATGTTGTCCCTGTTGATTATGCTGATTATACCGAATGACAGGTATACCTCTTTCTTCACGATGCTTTACCCACAAGGACAGTTCGGCCCTATCCAATGATCAGGAGCTGAACAATACCCACAAGGCATTACCCTTGGTGGTCGACCTTGGTGATTGCCTTGTTGGTTATTCCCTTGTTGATTGCCTTGATCTCTCCATGGGGGTCTCCCTTGCTACTGTCTCGGAAAATTACCTTGCCCTGGGATGGGAATAGCCTGATTGGCCGCTACGTCATTTAAATTTCTATTGTCTTGCCGAGAACTTTGCCCTCTATGCTTAGGGTTATACCAACACTGAGTTGTTGTATGTCCCTCTTTGTCACAGATATCACAAAATCGTTTCTCCTTTGGAACTAGTATAGAATATCCATGTCTCTTTAACTTATTAATCCATTCTTCCTCTTTACCGTGCTTAGCTTTATGCTTACGATGCTTTGTCTTCACTATTTCATCATCATAGTCATCAGTGTCAGAATAACTGGAACTCTTGCCCGACTCCGTAGCTGAATCCGATTCAACCTCTGAACCAGAATTAGACTGCTTCTTTTTGGCTCGTCCAAACCTTCTTTCAACCCGCGCTGGTGCTAATACTAACACATCAAAACCATTTGCAATGTCCACACTGGCCACCGCATGTCTTATTGTGCTCCTTAATCCTTTAAAAAAAAATCCTGCCAACATCTCATTAGTAGGTCGTTCATTACCTTGCAACCTTTCCATTAAAGTCCGGAACTTTTGAGCATAGTCCTCCACTAGCATGGTCTTTTGTCTGATAGCCCTCAACTTCCTTAATACATCGGAAGGCCTCTTTTCTTTTCTAAATCGTTGCAAGAATGCTATTTTTAAATCATCATATGTGGCAAAATGAGCAATGTCATATTGACTGAACCAGCTCATAGCTCGTCCTTCCAACGTGGCTGCAAACTGTTGAAGTTTAATATCATCACCGTACATGGTTGGATATCCATTCACTGTCCATTTTATTTCGAATTGAGCCACATAGCAATCAGCATCTTCCTTAGAGGTTCCACTGAAATGAGCGGCTTTGACTTTAGGATTAGGAGGTGGTTGAGCCATTGGCTGTGATTGAGGTGTGCGCCTAGTTTTTTGACCGGTCGCCCCTGCAAGTGGATCGAACTGGAGTCGTCTTCTTACCCCTACAGTTGCTTCTGTGAGGAATAACGCTCCAAGTATGCCGCCCACTAACCTTACCTCTGCTGCACCTATTTCCCCCTGTTCCTCATCAGTGCCCAGAGCTTCCTGCTCCTCGGCCTCGTAACACTCATAAAAATCTGAAGATGTCTCCACGTTCGCTGCTCTTGCCTGTGCCCTTGTAAAATATACTTTACCAAAACAGTTGCGCCTGCCCCTCATGCATTTCTTGAGGCTGTGTCAGCCATACAGTAGGATCGCCGATTGTGTTGAGGGTTCGAGGTTCAACACAACATCAAATTAAAGAACAAACAGAAATACTTGTTTTTTCCTATTGGCACTGCTCTACATACGCAGAGATTTCCACCGAGAATTGCATTTAGTTATCCACCAGAATTTCACTGAAATGTTTCGTTCCGGTGCTTTCTACTGTGTCAGATTTACTCTGTCACTTGTTCAGACACCGCCTTCCAGGATTTCTAGCTTCTTACACACTCACAGTCATTTGAATTACGTTGCGCCTCTGTGTAGACTACTTGAATCTCTCATTAAACTTAACAGAGAAGATTTGAAGAATACAGAGAAGAACTACTGTTTTGGAAAACGTCTGCTGTTCATTTCCTTGGTAAACATAAGTATCACGAATATAGATTTTTACATGTATAAGAACTTCATAGATTTCATAGTGGAGCATTCATCACAAAGTTACATCAGATACGAAAGTCATAGTCATTTTTGTGAAGACAGACTTTCTCCGGTCCTCCCAAATCCTTGTCAGAAGAACTTCTTCTTTTCCACTGTAGTGGCGCTGCTTCCTCTCCTCAAGTCTGCTTCTCTTCTCATGACTTCTACCTCCTTCGTGCGGTGGTTGCTCTCTCTCTTCCCGTGACTTCTTTCTCCTTACAGTTTTTTCACGAACTCCTTTCTTGTAACTTCTCCCTTTACTTGCGACGTGTCCTTTTTAATCTCATCGTAGCTGTCTTTTTTCTTTTTCTTTTTATTTTATTTTATCAGATCTCCCTGCCTTCAACAATATGCATCTCCACTCCGAGTGCCAACCATAGATTTTTCACAAATCTCCTCACTCAAGAGGGCTCCATGTATGTCATCATATAACAATTTACCACCAGGTGCACCATTGCCAATAGTTGTGCAAAACGTATCCCATGATGATGGCAAGGAGCATAACAACAAGACTGCTTTCATTTCATTATCCGTATCCATTTTTTGAGCCTATAATTGAGAGAATATAGCATCAAATGCATTTAGATGAGCAACAACACTATATGTGTTCTTCATGCAAAGTTCAATATAACTTTTTCATCAGATACACTTTATTTGATGTTGTTTCGTTTTCATATGTATTGCATAAATTCTTCCAAAGCTCCTGTGCACTTTCATATTCCAATACTGTAAAGTAAACACTATCTGCCAGGTGCAATTGAATGGTAGACCTAGCCATTTCATCCAACTCATCTCAATCATCTTCATCCATGTCAGCGGGCTTCTTTGAGATTCCATTTACTGGATTCTATTGCCTCCTCTGAATCTGCACATCTTTAATCTGATTCTTCCATAGATCAAAGTTTGTGCCATCAAATTTTCAGATCTCAAAATTTTCTCTGTTGTGCAACTTGTAGCTTCTCCTAGCAACACTGGCACTAGACGCTGATCCACCAGATGTGCTTGAAATCTTTGATGGCCTGATGGTAGATAATTGACTAGAATGGTAATGGATCTAGAAGAGTCCAAGCACCACTAAAGCTCAAAAAAAGGATGAAAAAGTGTCAAATTCTAGGAAAAGATCAAAATATTCTCCCTAGGAAAATGGATTAATGAACAGCAATGAGCAACCAAAGCTCAATATATGCAGTAAAATGGCACTAAAAAGGCTACATTCATAGCCCAAACACCAGCCAACAACATCTACATGAGTTTATTAACTCTATTCTTTAGGCTCAAAAACCTACATAAACTTGTGGTGGCTACTCCCATCACAACTAAAAACCTTTCAAGAAACCTATAGATTTACTATTGTGGTTGAAAACACAGCATCAAAGGTGAATATTTGTTGTCAAAGAAGTACAAAGAGAACTCTTGTTAATGTTTTTGAACTTGTGTAAAGAGAAATATATGTGACAGTACTCTAAAATGGCTCCAAGAATCACCTAAAAAATGCTTCAAAATAGGATTTGAAAGCAAATAATGAAGCTTTGAGGGCCCAAAACATGTTCAAGGCAATTTGAACTTCAGTCTTTCCCCTTCTTCAAACACTACAAGAATGTATCATAGTGGTAAGAGATTTCCAGTTAAGCGAGCTCCAAGGGGAAGAGTACTGGGATGGGTGACCTCCGGAGAAGAATGGAGAACCTCCATCTTCCTTAATTAGTGAGGTCCTCCCTCATGTAGAGCCAATGGTGCCAACAGTGACTTTGGTGACTCAGATGACAAGGTATGCCAAGGTCTATGCCTTGGTCATCACCTTACTCATAAGCCTTGGGTGGGAGAGTGAGTGTTTGCACAAGAGCAACAAAGCTTTTGCATAAATATGCTATGATATCAGTGAAGTATTTCGATGGTGATGCACCACAATGGATTCTCCTTCTCAAGAGCTCCATGAAGACACCCTCACACTAGAAAACCGAGCTCTGGATTCCACACATATTACTTTCCACAGGCCTACAAAAATGTAGAAATTTAGTATGCATTGCCCAGGTTTCGAGCATCGAGAGGTGGTTAAGTGCACTTTTTGCTACTTGAGTGGTACATGACTACTTGCATTGTTTTATCCCAAGGGATAATCATTATCTCCATATTTACATGTTTTTCTGACTTAGATTAGACTAGTTGTTATGACACTCATGTGTCCACAACTGATTTTTGTTTCATGCTTGGGAGCTCATGCATATCTTGGTTGAGCAAGAAGCATCCACTTCTAGTTTTGAGGTTGATTATAGGCCAATTTTTATGGTGACTCTTAAGTGTGTATGCTCAAATGCGTTTTAGCTGATTTGGGTGTTGATGAGCCTTCTACCACCACCATCTTTACTCACAATCTCATGTAGGGAAGAGAATGATGCTTTCCTCCAAACCTACAAACACATTTATTTAAGGGGCTTGCAAAGATACATATGATTCATCACAAGATAAAAATTGAGGCTAAACTATGGGTTTGTTTTTGCAGGTAAGATTGCGCATATGCTTTCTTATGCATGTGATGTACCAAAGAAACTAATTTATTACTAACCTTATTACAAGTTCCAAAGTTAAGGTTCTCATTCATCTTTATTTTGGCCTTAGGTAATTATCGCCCAACTTTGGACTTCTCTTTTCTTTTTCTTTTTTCTTTCCTTGGAACTCTTATAAAAAATAATCATAGTGCCTATCCCTCAAGGAAATTAACTTCTTATTACCTTTAGCCTTATAATGCATAACATTATTTCCCTCATGAGGAGAATTTTTATCCTTAAAAGTGGTATAAGGTATGAGGCTCATAAATTATGTGTGCATTCCCCCAAGATCCATTCTTATTGTAGGCGGTTTCTTTTCTTCTTCGATTTCCTTAAGCTTTGTTGAATGTACCATGGCCATGAGGATCATATCCTTTGTATAAATGAAATGAGCAAATCCTTTTTATAAGATTCTTTCCAGTTCCCATGTAGCAATATCTGAGTTCCATCTGGGAACTCGACTGAAACCCTAATGCAAATGACCTCTTGTATGTTTATCAGGTTAACACTTCATTTTGTGATGCTAGATTATCAAAATTACTCTTTTCTTTGTATATTGACATGGAAGATTGGATATACTTAGGATTCTTCTAGGACTTGAGCTCAATGAAATAAAGATCATATCCTCTTTGAGATAGTAAACGTTCCACAACATGTGGGATAAAGTCTAGGATAGGGATCTTTGATAGGAGTAAAGTTTGCACAAGATGAACCTTCTTCTTAGGCTTCTTATTCCTCCATGGGTGTTTTTATGTTTTATCCCAAAAAAATATATGTTTGCTCATGTGTTTTAGGAAAACATAGGTGAAACAAAGATCCTTGGTTTATCTTTTTGAACCGTCGAAGATTGACTCCACCTACTCCAATTAAGATTCTCCAATGGAGACTAGCTTCCTAGCCCAAAGACTTGTCTTTTTCTTTGGATTCGGAAAGAAATCCTAGATGAAATGAACTTTAAGTTGAAAATTCTCAAAGAAAATCTAAACAAACATCAAAACTATGTTTGAACTTATGTCAATCCTCAAAGGCATGAAATATCTTTTGAAGTTGAGGGGAACATTTAATGTAAAGTTCTCATGGATAAGAAATATTCAAGAACGGGCCGACATGTCCTAGTTCAGTTGGTATCACCTTCGAGGCATCCTAACCCTTGCTTTCTGGGACATGGGGGGTTCCATGGGTACTATTCCTCTTCATTTGTATAGTTGTTCTTTCAATTAATTCAAGAAAGGGGGAATAGGCCTCGACCAAGCTTCCTCTAAAAAAAAGTCAAGAATGGGTCGAGGTTGGAACGGGATTGGAGTGTTACACAAAATCATGCATACTTATCGATTGATTGACTCAATGTGGGTGTCAAAAAAACTTGGCTCCATGGTTTGTTCAAGCATTATGCAACATTATTGATGGGTCATTGGTGAAGCAACTCAAGTTCCCAAATAACTTTTTCTCATGGTATCACTTCAATGATGTAAGGCCCCAAAAAAATTTTGAAATACAATCATGTCTAATAAATAAATTTAAATTCAATAAATTTCCAATAAATTAGATGTCCAAATAATGTAGATACAATAGAAAATCATAGGAACTAATTTACGTTCAAATTCTAAGAACATGGAAGCAAGAACATTATTCAAGGAAATCATGATGTTCTAAGCACTCCATTGATTTTTGTCTTGGAATTCATAAAATCAAACACTATCTTAGATAGTACTCAAACATATTTACTTTTACCAACTAGTGCAAATACCTTCGACAATAGGAAAAAAATATTTTTTTTTTCTTGTTTTATGTTGATCAAATAATGTACAATAAATTTATAGATTTAATATTTTGATTTAAATATGTAAACTGTATTCAAGTTACATGATTTCCTCCCATTAGGAGAGCTCAAGATAACTATGCATATCTGATTCTAAGATCTAAACAAGTGAGCCAAGCTCCCTATAAGCTAGATTTTATGGAACAAGAAGAAGTTAACCATAATGCTTTTATTAGGTGCGGTCAATGTCCATGGGATTCTCCGATATTATTGGTTCATAAGAAAGATGAATATATGCAAATATATTACATGTGTAGAATATAATGCTTTGAAGAACCTAAAATTGGTGGCATATTCCAAAATAGGGATTTATCTTTTATTAGATTAGATCCAAATTTTTATTCCTATGTAGACTATACTAAAACAAGTTCAATTTGAAATATTGTGATGCATATCACATGATCAATTGTATCAAATCACTCAAAGCCAAATATTTTCAAATTATCTCAAGGTTCACAATGTCTAAGACCAACCAAAATTTGGATCTAGAAAAATGATGATGCTAACCCATAATATTATGGAAATAAAAAAAAATTAGATTTTGATCATAGATGATCTCCAAGTCATTACATATTATTTTATTCAAAGGAAGTAATAATACATTGAAGATGCTACATTGAAAATCGAGAAAAATTCTCTATATTCAAAGTGGTGTGGTTTAGTGGCAAATGCACTCAAGTTTTTTACTTATAGTCTAGAGTTTGAGTCCCACGTTTGAGACATAGGAACTCCAAAAAAGGTGTGCGATCTCAATCAAGTATATCGAAAAGAAAATTCTCTCCTTGCTGAGAGAAAAGCTCGATTTATTGTTGGCTACTGCTTTAAGTGTCGCGACACCATAGCTGACCATGAAAGCTTGATTGTGATGGAATCATACTTGTTTGCACCTTGTTAGTTCACCATAGCATTGACCATCATTTGAGTGCATGTCCTCATACACTCGACCTAGGTTTTGATACTCCTTGGATTGATAATTAAAGCATGAATCCCCACTATATGCACGTGTAGGGGATTGAGGTATAGTCTCTTTCTCCTCAAGTCCCTAAGTTGATACTTAGGTACACACGTTTTTTGGCGTCGTTGCTGGGGAAAGTTGAATCAAACTGAGGCATTCGTGTGATGGTGAAAGCTCTTAGCATTGAAGTGAGTAGAGGAGTTGTGAATTTCTCTTCTTTGGTAAGTCACTTTCATCCACACTTACTTCTTCTCACCTTGAGAGTGTGTGTAGTGAGTCCTTAGCTTAGTTTAGGAGAGTGAGTTAGAGGGAGAAGTTAGGGAAGGTAGGAGGAAGTAAGCAAGTTAGGTTAGGAAGATAGGGTTAATCTTCAAGATCTTTTCTTTCAGCCCTTTTCAGGTTTAGTACCTTTCAGAGCCATAAAGAACCAAAAACAAGTCATTTTCAAATCACTTGTCTTATCGCAAGTGTCATGAGAGCCTGGACTGCAAGTGACACGAGAGTTGGACCGTGGTGTGTGGAGCGAAACAGAGCAAGTGAGTGTGGAAGAGAGCTTGAGGGCAGCTTGGGAGGTAAGCCTATCAAGTCCTTGCTCTAAAACTTTAATTTAAATCAAAGGAGAGAGGAAAACAACCTACGACAGGTGTTGTGAGAAGATATTGAGGATCGGGGCATGAAATTTTGTGTTTCACATACTTAGAGAAGGGGAGATAAGCACTAAGATCACACACATTAATGTGGGGTTGTCAGAATACTTTCTTATGTGTGGAAAAATTCAAGTGTCATGACCTCCCAGGGTTGAATGTCACGATATTCAAGTGTCCTGACCTCCCCAGGTTGAGTGTCATGATACCTATACAGACGAAGTGTTGCGATATCTATTGCTTTTCAAGTGTCGCAATACTCAGCAAGTGTCGAGTGTTGTCTTGACATTCAAGTGTCGCGATATCTGCAGATTCCAAGTGTCGCGATATCTGTTTCTTTTCAAGTGTCACGATACTCAACAAGTGTCAAGTGTCATCTGGACATTCAAGTGTCGCGATATCTGCTGCTTCCAAGTGTCTTGATATCTATTGCTTTTCAAGTGTCGCGATACTCAGCAAGTGTCGAGTGTCATCTGGACATTCAAGTGTCGTGATATCTGCTGCGTCCAAGTGTCGCGATATTTCACAAGTATCGTGTGTCATTGACATCAAGTGTCACGACATCTCATAAGTGTTGAGTATCGTTAACACTAAATGTTGCAATACTTACTAGGTATCATGTGTCGTTGACTGAGCAAATGTCATGTGTCGTTTACTCATCAGATCTTGTGATACCTACTAAGTGTCAAGTGTCATTGACTGACCAAGTGTCGAGTGTCGTGCCAGAGACCTTCAATGATACCTCATCCAGGAGATTCCAAATTAAGACAAAATACATACAGATCTACATATTTTAAGGAGAGCACTGGGAGCCAAGGGCAGTCTAAACTCAATTAGAGCTCTTCGTGAATGAACTTGAGATCGGGAAGAATCCTAGGAAGCCAAAGAAGTGTAGTCTCATCTGTAGGAAGTGTAGCCAAGTCAAGTATTCCTTCCCATTATTCCAAAACCTCAAGTGAGTCTGAAGAGGAAACCAATATGGCCTCAGAAGACATGCATAGTTCTGTACCAATAGCGGGCCTAATGTCTATCATTGAGAGAGAGTACCGAACGTCTTTAGAATATGTGAGCACCAATCAACATGATTTACCCATCTACATAGATGGATTAAACAGATCAGTCGCAAGGCTAAGGAAAGCCAAAGATGCTCATATAGTGCCTAGACTAGCAGTCAAGTATGTGGAAGGATTCTACATTGATAAAAGGGGAATTATGTATGCAGTCACTGAACACCCAAAGAGCATTGATGAGTAAAGGGAAGAAGATAATGGCCAACACCATAATGAAGAGGAAGGAGAAGAGCAGGTGTCTACCCCTAGAGGGAAGTCCATAGTAATTAGGGGTTGGAGAGGGGAGCTAATTCCCCAACATGACTCCTTAATGGATGTCTATTTGGTGAACGGAATGAAGCATTTGCTTAGAAGCGACTCTTCATTATGGGAAGAAGTGACCAATCCAGCCACCATTTATGAGTTACAAGATCCTCAAAAACCCCACTCATATTGCGTATTTGGACAAGAATCAGAGAAGATACTGGCCTTTGATTGAATTGGAGAGAGCTAGGCTGAAATATTAGAACATTGCTATATTCCCACCTAGAGACCAAGCCACTACTTCTCAAAACCCACACGGCACTCACCTACATTCATCTTACCAGCATTCAGGACAGACACAACAATGGAGCATTCAAGTTAGACCCCAAGTTTAGTTTGCTACACTTGGTAATCATCCTAACTATCGACCTCCTACAAATGCAGAACCAAAAAATAGAATCCCTGTTCATGAGAGACCACCAATAGGAAGAGAAGCAGGCATACCAATAGGACGACCAATTCTCCCAGTAATGCCAAGACCACCTGAACCTGGAAGAAGACTGAGACCCATTCAAGTTGCCAAATGCATGAGGAGCCACTATGATGGGTCTAGTGAGCCATACAACCATATTGCTGAATTCAAGCAAGTGATAAGAGTTGAACAAGTAGAAGACTTCTTGATCCAATATGAATCATTTGGCCTAACCCTTACTGATACGGCCTTAGCATGGTTCCAACCTTTAGATCCTAATAATTTTTAAAACACGGAACAAGTATATCAGGAATTGATTGAGGAATTCACCAAGACTGGAATCGAAAACAACTCTTCATCATTAATCCATAGTTTCAAACAGGCACCTACGGAATCAGTGAGATTAGCAGCGAGATGATTCAAGCAATATGTGGATAGATGTCTTGTAGAAGAGAGGCCCACTCAAAACAAAATGGTCTCATTATTTTTGGAAGGATTAGTAAATGGGTTATTGAGATCATTAGTATACGTGAAGAGAGTCCAAAGTTTGCAAGAATGTATGAAGGAGTGTCTAGACCTAGAGGACAATCTGGCAGAAGACTTAAAAATACCTCAAGGTAGTGTTAAGAGTGAGGATAGCATCAGCAGTACTTCAAATCCCAGGAATAATGTAGAAGAGATAGCCGACTTAGTGGCTAAGAAACTGAATGTCCAAGGACAAAGAAATTATCCCAACAATCCTATGAGAGTGCCTATGCTCAGGAGATGTGTTCACATTGTGGAGGTGACCACCCTTCTCACGTATGGAATAGGGGAGTAATCCCACCACCTCCTTATGCTTACAATAGACCACCCACCCAGGGCCCCACTCATTATTGTAGCATAGAGCAAAGGTACACAAATCACAGTACAGAGAATTGTCCTTACAATCCACAACCAAGACTAGCACAACCACCATTTAGGCCTTTTGGATACCCCTCGAGAGATCAAGGAGGAGAAGCCTACACCATGGCCGTATGCATATCAAGGATACAATCAAGCTCAACCAGTGTTAGGACAACAACCACCTCACCCTCATAATGTTGTCCTAGTGAAAATCGCTCAAATTGAAGAGAATCCTAAAAGGGCAATAGTACTAGCCACCACATTGACTAATACTGAGACTTACGACCCATCTTATGACCTTAGTCAAAGAAATTATTCTACTTATGAGAACACTATGGCTGAGTATGGACAATCTTATGAACCATATACATATGGATATGAAGGATATGATAGCTCCTACGGATATGATCAGGACTATGTGTCACTAATGTACACTACTCCTAGAGCACCCATACCCCCACGGCTAATGAGTAGACCACCTGCCCCTAGAGGACCATGTTATAGATGCGGAGGTGATCACTTTATCAGAGAGTGTACATTACCTAACCCACCACCACCTCAGAGAGTTTGGGAGGGTTACTATAGTGATTGTGGTAAAGAGCATCTTTTTAGAGATTGTCCCAAGAATCCCAATAAAGTCAATCCCAGTGTGCAGATCAATGTGATAGAAGTGATAGAGCCATCAGGGAGTGATAAGGAGTATACTGTGCCATTGAAAGCGATAATGAGAGCAAAAGCTAGAGAGACCCCAGATAAACCCAAAGAAAATGATCACCCTGACAAAGAATTGAACACACCCACACCTCAAATAATTGCAGATTTTGAAGAGTCTGAGAAAAGTACTAAAAGAAACGAACCCAAAGATGGAAGATTCGTAGAGAAAAGATAAAAGATAAGAGACTACAACAAAAGTTGGAGAAATAGAACAATAAACAAAGCCATGGGGAAAAACAAGAGTCTAAAGGAAACCCTAACAAGGAGACAGAAAAGCATAAAAAACAAAAGGTAGGATCTGTTCTAGTTGATCCAATGCCAGAAGAGTTAGCCATGTGGATTGAAGCATATCAAGCACAAATAAAGGCAGGCCCGACCATCGAACAACACGAAAGAGAATATCCAAGAGGTGACTTAGAGAAAGAAAGACTAGAGATATGTAAGAAGTTAATTGAAGTGGCTCAGCAGACCTTAGAAAAACCAATTCAGCCCCTACCCAGCTCAAGAATTCCCGAAAAAGAATTTCAGGAATGTGTAGCACGTAGTCATCTTAGGGAAGGGAAGAACAACAAAAACTATGATGAAAATTGTTGTGAAAGTAAAAAAGAAGGATCAGTTAACCCCGAAGTGGAAGTGGAGGTCTAGAGATTTGTGGGGAAGAGTCCAAGAAGATAGATGGAAGAAAACAGAAGGAATTGAACCACCTTTTGAGGAGTTAGAAGTGGTAGGCGAGTTTGAATTGTCAATACCTGAATTAAACCCAGAAGGAGCATAACTCTGAATTATATAATCTTCCCTCAGTAAGGAGAAAGGAGCAGAACCCATCAATCCAAACCTTTGACATAGTACAACACCTTAAAAAAGTGAAAATCCCATGTACTCTGACTCTGGAAGAACTCTTGAAAGTGAAGCCTCAATTGAGAGAGAAAATCACTAGCTAGTTAGAGACAAAGTCAGACAAGAGAGAGATGTAAGAGGAAGTAGCTACTGATAAAACCCCAGTTGATAAAGTTGGAGATTTCAGTGAGGGAGATGAAGGAAATACATGCTTCCCCATCACTTATAGAGAATATATAACAAAATCCATATTAGATTTAGGCGTGGGAGTAGGAATTGCTACCAAAGAAATATGGGAGAAATGGGGAAAGCCAGCTTTACGACCTACCAGAATGAAGATTCAAATGGCAGATGGACACACGGAGCGACCCTTAGGATTATTGGAAAAAGCAGTATCTACCACTTGCCGAGTCGAATTTGAGCACACCTTAGCAATATCTCAATTCAAAAAGGCTAGCAATTATGAGATGATACTTGGAAGGCCTTTCATGAGACAACTTAAGGTAGTGCAAGATTGGGGTAAAGACGTTGTATACTTGCAGCATGGCGGAACAACAACTAGAATAAACATCCATACTTATACGTCTCAAGATGTTCCTCCTCTGCAATGGAACCTGATACATAAGGAAGACGACAATCTATCCATTCATAGTGTAGGATTGAGTAGCCAAACATGGATGAATGAAGATACTCATCTATGGATGTGCCAGACAACTAAAAGGGAAGAAGAAAAGAGGCAAGGATGGCATATAAGACAAGGAGTATCTAGACCTGTAGAAAATCTTGCTTATATGCCTCAAATATTTTCAGATGAAGAATTTGAACCCCATGGTTGGATGGAGATTTTAGCCACTCTTGATGTATGTGTAAATGAAGAAGTAATAACTATGAATGAATGCATCGATGAGGAAGGCTATGATGTAAGCTTATACATGGTTGTCCTCCAAAAAGCAGATGAAGGAGAGGTAGTTGAAAAAGAATGGAAGGAAGATTATGAGAGCATGAAATGGAACAGGAACCTGTTGAGGAAGAAAATGAAAATCAAGAAGTAAGCATCGTGACTAAAGAGTCAAATCAAGGAATGACACAAAGGGAACAAAATGAACCAGACAAGGAAAACGAAAAAGAAGAAAACATACCTCAAGAACAATTTGAGGTACCTGGGCATTTCAAGAAGTATGAAGTAGAAGAAAGGAAGATTGCTATTCAGATGTCAAAACGGGAAGCGCAACCAGGGATCGCATACGACAATAAAGAACTGACCAAGAAGATTGTAGTAGCTATTGAGGAAGGAGAAGAGAGATGCACTTTCATAGGACAAGATGTCTTGCTTGAGGAAGAACTAGATTTAATACGACTCATAAGAGAGTATAGAGATGTTTTTGCATGGATGTATAAGGATTTAAAAGGTGTAGATCCTTCTATTTGTGCTCATAGAATCCCGGTGATGACCAAAGCTAAGCCCTCCAAACAAAGACCTTACACTTATAACGATGTTAGTTCAGCAAAGATTAAGGAAGAGATAGATAAATTGTTGGATGTGTGCTTCATTTATGAAATTGAACATACGGAATGGGTATCGCCATTGGTGGTAGTGCCGAAGAAAAATGGCAAGTTAAGGGTATGCATTAATCTTAAAAAGGTAAACACCACCACCATACGTGATAGTTACCCATTACCCATCATTGATCATCTGTTGGAAAGGGTTGCAGGTAAGGAAGTCTATAGCTTCCTTGATGGCTTCTCAGGATATAATCAGGTAGCCAATGCTCCTGAAGACCAACATAATACAGCCTTTGCAACTGAATGGGGAGTCTATGCATTTAGGGTTATGCCTTTTGGTCTAACTAATGCCCCAGCCACTTTCCAAAGATTGATGTGCCATGTGTTCAAGGAATTCTTGAGACAAAGTATGGAGGTATACGTGGATGATTTATGTACCTATTCAGCTATAAGATCATAAGACATCCCAGAACTAAGAAAAATATTTGCCAAATGTCATTAGTATAGAGTATGCCTTAATCCAGAAAAATGTGTCTTCATGGTCCGACAAGGAAAGATCTTAGGGCACATTGTCTCTAAGAATGGAATTTCCACTGATGAAGACAAAATCAAAGTAATTCTGGATTTACCAAGACCAAAGACCGGTAAGGAAGTGCAAGCATTTATGGGACATTGTGGATACTATCGTAGATTCATTCACATGTATGCCATAATTGTGAGGCCCCTTTATGGATTACTGACCCAGTTTACCTGGACAGAAGAACATGAAAATGCATTCACTGACTTGAAGAGTCACTTGAGTTCGGCGCCAATCCTGAGAGTACCAGATTGGAATAGAACATTTCATATTCATGTAGATGCCTCCAAGTTTGCCATTGGTTGCATCTTAGCACAACCAACAGATACAGGAAAGCTAGATCACCCTATAGCCTATGCTAGTAGACAATTAAACCAAGCAGAGCATAATTATACCACTACGGAGGTAGAAGGCCTAGGAATGGTATATGCTGTGAAGAAATTTAGACACTAATTGTTGGCAAACAAATTCAAATTCTTCATTGATCATCAAGCTCTACTATACCTCGTCAATAAGCCTTGCAATCCCGGATGACTAGTGCAATAATTTCTATTGTTAATGGAATTCGATTTTGAAGTAGTAGTCAAGAAAGGAAATATGCACATCCGTGCGGATCACGTGTCGACAATGACACATGGAGAACCTCCCACAGGAATGCTAGATGATCTGCCGGATACTTATCTTTTCAACCTCGAAGTTTGTCCACAATGGGCGGAAAAATTAATTCCTATACTCACGCATGGACCTCAACATAGGATCAATTTAAACAAAATCCAAGAGCTATGGAAGACTAAAAATCTCCACATCATAGCTGGAAGCCTATACCACCAAGAACCAAGTGGACTACTTATGAGATGTGTGGAAGAAGAGGAGCAAGAGATGTGGCTTCAAAAAGCACACGTGAATCAATGGAAAACTCAACGAAGTGGTAAAGGAACCTGGCAAGCACTTACGAGATTAGGCATATATTGGCCAACCATGCAGAGAGATACACATAACTATGTATCTACATGCTCCACTTGTCAAGAAAGAATGCCTGAAGAGAACTCCACTCTATTTACTCTACAGTTGCACCAAGATGGATTATGCCTCTGGTAAAATTCTTGAAAACACAAGAGTACCCAAAAGGAGCTAATTTGGCAAGAAAACATGCCCTCGAGGAGCAAAGCAAGGATTATGTACTAATAGGAAAACAAATTTTCAAGAGAGGAAGGGACGATCACTTAAGAATGTGCATCCATGAAGACTAGTATGTTATCATCTTAGAGATGGCTCATATAGGAACTGTCGGAGGACATTTTTCTGCAGAGAAAACTGCAAAAATGATTCTCTTTGCTGGAATGTGGTGGCCAACTCTATATCAAGATGCAGCCACATATGCCCAAAGATGCAACACGTGTCAACGAACGAAGTACCCTATTAGAAGAGATGAAATGCCATTAAGACCTATGATAAGTGCTAGAGCATTTACCAAATGGGGAATAGATTTTGTAGGACCTATTAGCCTACCAACAAAAGGTTCTCATGCCGAGTACATAATTGTAGCATCGGACTACTTGACCAAATGGGTAGAAGCCAAGGCAACTAAGAAGAACGATGCAAGGACCACGGATAAGTTTCTCTTTGAGAACAGAATAGGAGGTAAGGTTACAAAATGCATAGGCGAGATTACCTTATCATGGCACCTAGGAAATAACACAATGCAACAAAAATTATTAGTGTGCCATGATCAAGATTTATTAGAAGAACTTGTGTTAGGCCAAGATTGGATATATGAATAAGAGGTAATTATCCAATTAGCCTTGGGCTACATATCAGCCAAGATAGGGCCTTGCGAAGTATTCAGTTTGTATAAAGAACGGCCTGTCAAAACCACTTGTCTAGCTCTGAGAGATCAATTAATCATGCATGACAATGATTTTACACCTACCTCTACTGTGGAACCCCCACCTCCAAGCACTTCACCTAAGTTTACACCTATTCTTAATCTTACACACCCTCATCATCCATTGGACCTTTCTACTAACATCGTTTCCATGGAGAGCCCTAGTGAGGAATTGAGCACAAGAGTGACTAGTCACCATAGTCGTCTCGAACCTTCCCCCATTAGAATATATCCAATTCAAGGCACCAGACAGGCATGGATTCGAAAGGATCAAGTAGCAACATATCACCGAAAACAAAACCATCACCTACAAGGGAACCAGCAACAAGTCAAAACTTCAAGCCAAGCTGGCTCCTGAGGTCTACAAAAAATTGTCCAATTATGGATCCCAAAGAAACTATTTGCTGCTCAGAAAATATGGATTCCCAAATCAATTGTGCCAATGAAGAAAACTAAACTGAAAACACTAGTAGGACAGAAGGATCCATCCAAAATAGAGTCAAAGGAGCAAGAAAGATGCGATGACTCAAAATTGCAGAAATAGAAGTACTCAACGAAAGCAACTCAAGGATATGAATGGCTAGCAAAGAAGAATCACAAAACAACAGCCACACATAACACAACAGGAGACAAAGATGCAGTCAAGAACAACAAAACAAAGTTGAGTTGGATACCCAAATCGTGATCATCCCCGACAAACCCGCCTGCAACTTCCTCTTGCACACATGTTGAGTTCCATACACCTTGAACGTGCATAATAGGGCCGCTTTACGAGGCCATGCATTCGGCACATAATTCTTCATCTACTTATTAGTGATGCACATTTCCCTCCAAGGGAATAGGAAAGCACTTGTACAATAACCTTGGGGAAAATAATTAAACTCCGGCTACTCACTAACGTTTTTGTTTTCTTTCAAAAAAAATAATAAGAAAAAATATGTAAAGATAAAAAATCCCAGGTACTACCTTTCTCACACCCACGAGGAAAGGACAACACACGTCACTCGGAGAACTATTCGATTCATGGAGATTAATGGGAAATATGTCTTGCAACCACTTTTAAACTAATTGTGGTATGCTTTAAGTGCAGATGGCATCACCTAATTCAGAAGCTACACAAGAGGAAGAGGTCCTGCTTCTTCCCTTGGAATCGATTACAAAAACAAGGGGTCATTGGTTCCGCGAAGACCAACCGCTGGCAGACCTTATCTTTTTGGCCACCATCAAGATTATGGATAGGGAAAATTGTTTTCCATTGATGTCAGAAGATTTCCAAACTACAAGGATTGCCAAGCATCACGAAAGTTTGGACAATGGCCGAAATTTGACGCATTTTTATGACTCCCAATTTATTTACCAGATTTTCAATGATGCACTCAAGTTATGAACATGCTATAGGCAGTAGTGAATAAGCCCTCCATACCAGAAGCTAAAGTTCTTGACAAAGTCGGGGCATGGAAGAATATTTGATTTACACATGAACTCATCAACAAAGCTTTTGGATGGAGTCAAGATGGCATCACGAATCTCAAAAATGAATGCCGTGCTGCTAAAAAGAAGACCTTTATGGAAATTCAACAAGATGGATATTGAAGAATCAGTCCGCATGGTACATCAACATTTCTATTTCCCAAGCATGAATAGATATACAACACGTCAAAAGATTGTAGTTCAATTGCTATCTCATGCTATGAGGCAAATGGGAAACCAAGTTAACTTTACGCCATACATCTAGGAGGGATTATTCAAAGCTTAGAAGAAGTGGGACCATAAGAAATTTTTGAACGGGAGCCCTGCCTTGACGCTATTGATCTATGAAGCACTAGAAATGAAGGAATGTCTACGATTAATGCCAATCTCTATTGAAATGACAAAATATGTGAAGTATGCAACAATTCCAAAGAAAACCAGATCCAAAGAGGAAGTGGGAACAAGTTCGAAGACGCCAATGCGGGGGGCTAAGCGAGCCAGAGAAGAAGAAGCACAGGAAACCCCACAATCGAAGCGAGCACATGTACTGCCAAGGGTTTCGTTGACCCAACCTCCTATATCACAAAGAGATCTCTCAGTGGCATTAGAAGAAACACATGCTTACATGTGGGGTCAAATAAACCTCACTGTCCAAGGACATCAATACAGACAGTCCAGACGATTGCAGAAAAAGGGTCACAAAGAACACAGCCCATCACAAGCCGCCAGATACAAGGAATTGGGACTTGATGACTCAAATTCTAATGAAGAATGTAGTCGTGAACATGACACATTGGACAAAGATATAAGGACAGAGATGAATGATGAAGAATGGACGGAGATTCATCAAATCGAAACCACCCCCGACAACCAAAACTCACAAGTATAAAATCCGGAAGCACCATTTGAAGAAAGACACATCATCCAATTGAATACACAATCCAAGATTAGTATAAAAGAAGCCTCTCCACCAAATACTAATGTGATACCAACAATCAAAGACGAGCTGCAAATGGACTTCAAAAAAAGAGGTGCTATCACAACAAACTCCGGCAAAAACTGTGATTGAAATTCCCAATGATACACCACAAGGTAAGAGAGTAACCATAGAGGTTGAGCCAATGATACAACTCCATATTCGACAGCCCCTCTCACAACCAAAGAACTTAGCATACCTAAAACATGGTTAAACATAGATGTAGCTCAATTGAAACCAGTAGTGAAGCAAATGATACAAACAACAATGGATACGCAACAACAAATGCTCGAAACAGATGCAGATTATGATAGGGCTATGAGAGAGAGAAGCCATTTCCAAGTGATAAGTGAAAACTTGTCGGCGAAATTAATTCAAGTTCAACAGACACTCTCAGCCAAGGAATCAGAAGTTAAAGAAGCCATGGAACAATGCACCACGCTAACCAAGCAAAAGCAAAAAATCCAGGATCAACTCATAGAGCTACAAAGAAAGTACGAAGCTAGTGAAGCAAAAAAGGAAATAATAAATGCGAGATGTCACCTATTAGAAAGTCAGATCAAGGTATACATGGAAGAAACCGACAATTTACGAAATAGGAATAAAGAACTTATGCATGCCATATTGTACAACCAACCTATAGAAGCACGAGAGACAGCCGCAACGAACACAAAAGCATTGGAAGACCAGATTGCAAAGTATGAAAATCAGCTGAAACAAGAGCAAACCATCAGAGAAGAATGGGAAAAAAGGTATATGCATGACACTAACGAACTCAGAACGAGATGGAAATCTGCTGAAGACAAACTTCTAGTAGTTCATAATGAAGATGCCGACCAAATAGCATCCATCGGCAATGAACTTTTGACGGCCAAAGATGCGCTAACAAAGGCCCACAATGAAATCAAAGAACAAGAAGAACTCATTGCACAATTAAAAACTAAAATAAAACAACAACCAACGATCGGGACACTAGTAGAGTCGCAACAAGGAAATCCTACTGAGGAGGTAGAGGTACGTCCTCTATCTCCCCCGATCTATCGTTCATCAATAAAAGAGCAGACGGCGGAACCTTGTGATGATCATCCCATGCCGTATACTGCAAAAATAGGTCAGAAGGAACACACACTATTGGTGTCTCAGTTGACAAGAAATTTTGAAAATGAAGTAGTCAAAGTAATGGAGGAGGCAAAAATTAAAGGCAAAGACTTGGATTGCCATTCAACATACCTTTTGGGCTATTAAAAGAGCAAACATGTCATTATATAAAGCAAGCCACACAAAAAGATCCAGATGATCAGTTGAACTTCAAAGCAAACACCTTCACTTACACTCAAGAGGAATTTGAGGCAGCACAACCACTTTGGAGAAGAAAATTTTTGGAAAAGAATCCTACTTTACAGGTGCACTGGCAAGCAGCACCATATTTATTACAGGTAAATCCTTCTTTTTGCCCAACGCCTCATCGATGTGATGCACAAGAATTTTTAGAAATGCAAAAAAGTGGTAAGCTCAATAAACAATGGTTGAATTACCCACTACTTCCAACTCCACCCCACAACTATTTACCGACTGAAGAATATATGGTGAGATCCATCGACTTTTGGTTAAATCATTATGCGACAGTACCCGATCTCACAATAAAGATGACCAATAAAATCCTCAGCATGATACTGACAGTACTCAAAGTTTTTAAGCATGTGGCATACACATTTTTGAATTTGATCGGCATTAACCAACGCACCGACATCCTCATTTTTTATCTATCAGTTATGCCTAGTCGCCCTACAATTATGGCATACTACTCCAAACTTATGTTTTTGCCGAGCCCATACATGCAAACTTTTGAGGAGGCATTTTTTACAGGATTTTTTGAGATTGATTCATAAATTTTCTTAAAGATGTCAACTGATCTAAATGCCAAACTAGTTGCGTATGAATTAAGCTTCTTTGTAGACCATCGACAGGCACCACATGATGGCGTGAAAGCCGGCCAATGGAAGCAACTTATGATACGTGAAGCCAATCTGCTTAATGAAACAGAGCAAAAGGTCTATAGGACGTACTACCGTCGCATTCCAAAGCCTGTCGGGGATGACAGAGTTCAGGAGGGGGGTAGTGTTGAAGGAGAGTCAAGCAGGAAACCAAGGAAGAAGCTTCACTAAAGAGAATATATATGAAAGACATATCTCTACAGGAAGCCCCATAGGGGCACACAACACCCATTTGCACAGAGCCCCGCAGGGGCATACAATAGTGGGAAGTACGCAACAGGCAAGGACGGATTAAGCCCAACAATTAGCCATGAAGAAGTGCAAGAAGATATCCGGCAGATCCAGAGCCCCAAGAAGATGCTCCAACCTCTTGATCTTTGGGAGGTCCAGATCGAAGGTTGAAGATCCAGACCTTCATACCTTCCATTGGTTGCATGCGTGGCAGCCCGACTTAACACAACAACCCAAATTTAAAGAGTTTATTGGTGAGCTAGACTATGAATCTAATGTAGTCCATCTCCACGGGTTGCGTACGCTGGAAAGAAAAGAAGAGGCCAAAACCAATGCAACAGGTCTCAAGTTATGATTAGTTTCTTGACCACTGGTAAAATTATATCATTATGACTTCCACAGAAGCTGGCAGTGGTCAACTATAAAGAGGCTATTAGTTAATAAAGAACGAGATTGGCTACAGGCACAGAACTAGAGACAAGAAGCAAAGCCTATCAAGGGACGACAGAGACAAAGAGGGGTAGAGTGTTGGTAAGGTGTGTGCAAAGTGTAGGAAGTGTTGAAGCATAGGTAGGTCATTCTTGGGGCTCAGTATTTTGCTCATAACTTGAAGTATGACTGTCAGAATTGAGTGAAAAGACAACTAATATTGGATGCGTCTTCTCGAGAGCTTTGAAATGAACCCGCTATTTACTACATTTGGAGTCCGGAGCTGAGAGAAAAGCTCGATTTACTATTGGCTACTGCTCTAAGTGTCACGACACCATAGCTCACCATGAAAGCTTGATTGTGATGGAAACATACTTGTTTGCACCTTGTTAGTTCACCATAGCATTGACCATCATTTGAATGCATGTCCTCATACACTCGGCTAGGTTTTGATACTCTTTGGATTGATAATTAAAGCGTGAATCCCCACTATATGCACTTGTAGGGGATTGAGGTATAGTCTCTTTCTTCTCAAGTCCCTAAGTTGATACTTAGGTACACTTGCAGTCCGGGCTGTCACGACACTTGCGATAAGACAAGTGACTTGAAAATTTCTTGTTTTTGGTTTTTTATGGCTCTGAAAGGTACTAAACCTGAAAAGGGCTAAAAGAAAAGATATTGAAGATTAACCCTATCTTCCTAACCTAACTTGCTTACTTCCTCCTACCTGCCCTAACTTCTCCCTCTAATTCACTCTCCTAAACTAAGCTAAAGACTCACTACACACACTCCGAAGGTGAGAAGTAGTAAGTGCAGATGAAAGTGACTTACCAAAGAAGAGAAATTCACAACTCCTCTGTTCTCTTCAATTCTAAGAGCTTTCACTATCACACGAATGCCTTGGTTTGATTCGACTTTCCCGGCAACGGCGCCAAAAAATGTGTGTACCTAAGTATCAACTTAGGGACTTGAGGGGAAAGAGACTATACCTCAATCCCCTACAAGTGCATATAGTGGGGATTCACGCTTTAATTATCAATCCAAGGATTATCAAAACCTAGCTGAGTGTATGAGGACATGCATTCAAATTATGGTCAATGCTATGGTGAACTAACAAGGCGCAAACAAGTATGATTCCATCACAATCAAGCTTTCATGGTCAGCTATGGTGTCACGACACTTAGAGGAGTAGCCAACAGTAAATCGAGCTTTTCTCTTAGCTCCGAACTCTGAATATGGTGAATAGTGGGTTTGTTTCCAAGCTTTCGAGAAGAAGACGCATCAATAGTGGTATTTTCACTCAATTCTGAAACTCCTACTTCAAGTTATGAGCAAAATACTGAGCCATGGGAATGACCTACCTACGCTTCAGCACTTCCTACACTTTGCACACACCTTAGCAACAACAAATAAGCACTACCATGGATAGACAACACTTCAAAACACTCTTTTCAAGCATCACACAAGCATGCAACCTCACAAGGAAAAAGATACAGAGAGGAGAAGACACAAATTCGAAAGTCTGTGATCTTGATTCTCACAATGGCAAAAAGTCCTTACAAAGAGTCACAAAATGACTTATATACTTGTGCCTTAGAATTGGTCCTTTCACACAAGAGACCGGAACTTTATTGACTACAAGAATAATTCCCTACTAATTTACAAAGGTAATGATACAACTCTTTATGGGGATGCATCTAGAGGACCCCTCTAGTGCTACATCGGAAAATATATTACAAAATGACTATGGTACAATAATAAAGTGTCCAAATTGGAAAATTTTTGGGGCCCTTCTTTTCTCTACATTTCTGCTCTTCTTTACTCTACAACACTTGTTTACTAAACCTATCAACAATTGTCCAAATCATATCATTATGAGATGAAGTTGTAGGAAGACCAATAATAAAATCCACAGAAATTTGTTCCCATGGTCCATTAGGTATGGGAAGTGGCATTAATAATCCAAATGCTTTACCATGATGTCATTTCACACGTTGACAAATAGTGCAATGGGAAACATATTGTGTTATATCCTTTTCCATATTTGGCCAAAAGAAGAATTCTTTACACGAAGAAATAGTAGTTTGTATGCCCCTATAGGCTATGACCCATATATGGTGGTTCATGCATAACTTGTGTGATGCATAACTTGTGTTGGAAATACAAGAATCCATTATGAAAAGTGTAGTGATCCTCATTAGATGGTGTAGAATTGTTGAAAGCATTCTATGTTTGTGAAAAATATAAATCAGATGCATAAGTAGGAATCATGTCATGAAATGAATGAATATGAATAGCAAAAATATTATTGATTGAAACAATATTTGTTTGTGGGGATGGGAAACTACTAAGGGCATCATCTACAACATTAGCTTTGCCAGGTTGATATTGAATCATAGGCTAAAAATTTTGTATGAATGAATCCCACTTAATGTGTCTATCAAAAACCAATGGTTGATTTAATAAATGCTTAATAACATGTTGATCTATTTTGATTAGAACTTCAAATCCCATAAGGTAATGTTTCCAAATTTTTAAAGCAGGCACAACAGCTAAAAGTTCCTTATCATATGTACTATAATTCTTTTCAGAAGCTTTAAGTTTCCTACTTTCAAATGCAATGGGATGATCATTTTGCATTAATACAACACCTATACCTAAACCAGTAGCATTTGTAACTACATGGAAAGGTTGTGCAAAATCTGGTAATTGCAAAACAGCTGCATGAGAAAGTGCATGTTTGAGTTTTTCAAAAGATTGTTGTTGTGCTAATCCCCAAGAAAATTTGAACTTATTCTTCAATAATAATGTGAGTGGAAGTGCTAAATAAGAAAAACCTTTTACAGACTTTCTATAAAAACTAGCTAACCCGAGAAAAGAGTGCACATCATTCACAGATTGAGGTACATTCCATTCTTCAATTACTTTAATTTTCTTTGGATCTACATGAATGCCTTGACTAGAAACAATATGGCCTAAATGCTCTAATTCTTTCTAGAAGAAATAACTCTTTTTAGGATTGGCATAAAGTTTATTTTTGCATAACAAATTGAAGACTGTTGCTAAATGATTTGCATGGTCATCATCATTCTTACTATACACAATTATATCATCAAAGAAAACAAGAACAAAAGCTTGGTAATCAAGAAAAATGTCATTCATCATATGTCCAAATGTAGCAGGTGCATTGGTGAGTCCAAAAGGCATTACCATGAATTCAAAATGACCAGTTTGAGTTCTAAAGGTAGTCTCGTAAATGTCATTTTGTGTTATTCTTATCTAATGATAACCTGAGATCAATTTTACTAAAGACACATGCTCCACGAAGTTTATCTAGCAAATGATCTATCCTAGGAATAGGATATCTGTTTTTAATTGTGATCTTATTGAGTGCTCTATAGTCAATGCACATCCTATAAGTCTTATTCTTCTTCTCTAGTAAAAGAATAGGTGCTCCAAAGGGAGAAGAACTAGGTCTTATAAGGCCTTTGTGGAGTAGATCCTTAACTTGATTAGCTATTTCTTGTTGATGTAAAGGTTCATGCCTATAAGGTGCTTTATGGGGATGAGAACTACAAGGAATTAAGTCTATACTATGGTCAAGAGATGTTGGAGTTAGATGTTTGCGGAAGCACACGAACAACATAAGGAAGATGAAGAAGCTTGGAGCAAACACCATAATATTGAATGTATTAACACAAGAATATACAAAGATAAACCTCCTAAAGAGGGAAAAAGGTGCCCCGACGGTCCTAGAGTGTTCACACACATCACTACCTAAATATATCAACAAATCCCCCTTGGGAGTGATGCGGTGAACAAGGAGCTGGCACTCATGTATAAGGAAGTGCCAAGCTATGTGGAATCAATCCACAAAAGGAAGTAAGCCCAAAACTTTGCAGAAAGCTTCAAAGTTCTCCCTAGGTAGAGCCTCCGTAAAAAGGTCTGCAATGTACTCCTGCATGGGCACATATGCCAAGCCGATCTCCCCAACAGAGAACCTCTCCTTGACATAATGATAATGCACCTCAATGTACTTAGTGCGAGCATGGAACACATGGTTCCTCGCAACTGCCAATGCGCTCTGACTGTCAGTGAAGATGGTGGTGGCAAAAGACTGACCAACACCCAAATCAGCCATAAGGCATCTGAGCCACACATGCACTAAGAACATTGAGGTGCATTATCATTATGTGAGGAAGAGATTCTCTGTTGGGGAGATCAGCTTGACATCTGTGTGCACGCAGGAGAACATTGCAGACCTTTTTACGAAGGCTCTGCCTAGGGAGAAGTTTGAAGCTTTTCGCAAAGCTTTGGGCTTACTTCCTTTTGTGGATTGATTCCACATAGCTTGGCACTTCCTTATACATGAGTGCCAGCTCCTTTGTTCATCGCATCACTCCCAGAGGGGATTTGTTGATATATTTAGGTAGTGATGTGTGTGAACACTCTAGGACCGTCGCGGCACTTTTTTCCCTCTTTAGGAGGTTTTTTTTTCCCTCAACTTGTATATACGCCTATTGCCCTAACGAGCTACTTATCTTTATACATTCTAGTGATAATACATTCAGTATTGCGTGTTGTGCTCCAAGATTCTTCTTCTTCCTTGTGCTGTTCTCGTGCTTCCGCAGACGTCTAACTCCAACAGGTTGTCGTGGGTACTGGAGAGAAATTGGATTGAGGAGGGTGTTGAAAAGTAGGTGGGCATTGAAAAGTAGGAGAAGAAAAAGTAGAAAAAGGATGCTTGAAAGAAAAATTGGGCTTGATTGGTGGTTGTCATTGATGCATTTGTTGTAAGGGAATGGACTTGATAATGGATTGAAACTCTTTCTTAGCATCATGTGCAAAAGAAATAGCTTCATAAAGCGTCATGAGATGTAGTGTATTGGGCTTGTCTTGGATTCCCATCTCCAAACCATCTTCATACTTTCGTTGCAAGGTATCTTCAGGAATCGTTTCAAGCAAACGAATAAGTAATAGTCGTTGCCAAAAACGTTCAGTGTAGGTAGACATAGTATCTCCATCTTTCCATCCAAAAGTTGTCCATGATCGATGAGCATGTAAGTGGAAGTGAGGAGGAAGGAAGGATTCCTTGATCTTTTCTTGAAATGCGGTCCATGTGGTGGGGTGATTGGTGCTATGCTGCAAATCATTCACCATAATTGGGCCTTACCCATCATATAATTAGTAACAAAATTACTTTTTCAATTTTAGAATACAATTCATCAAAATAAAAATCATCAAATTGGGGTAGCCATGAAAGAACTGTTGAAAGTTTTTCAAGCTCAAGAGTGTGGGAACATGCCCCAAATTGAACCTTCCACATCATCCACAATCAAAGGAGGCTGATTTTCACGAGTTGGAGGCATCAAATCATGCCCATAATGGAAAGAATTTGATTAGAGAAGATTTAGCTCACCTCTTGATGTGATTGGACCTCACTTTTGACATGTATATGCTTTTGATTGGTTAAAGAGGTTAGTATGAGGTCTTTAAAACCTCTAATGAGTTGTATTATGACTTAGAGTCGTGGAAATACGTGCCCAAGCTGCCCCCTTGCTTAAGCACACCCCCTACTAGCTGTTCTCTGCATATTTTGCAGAAATTTCACTTTTACACACTCTATGTATCTAGATGTTTTTGGCAGACCCCCCGGTCTTGTAATTGTTGTTTCTCCTTCATCCGGAATCCATTTGCAATGATTTTTGTCTTGTTAGAAAGCTTATAAGTTCTACTTTGTCTGCTATAAGTCTCAGGTTCAGTGCCTGCACATGTGCAGAGAAATGTCCAGAACAGTGTCTGTCCAGTTAGCTCATACTCTGTGAAGAGATCAAGTTATCTGTTTTGTTGCAGCTGGTTGAGGCATCATCCAGTATCCAAATGGAGTGATTTTACTCTCAGTTGAAAGCTCTTAAAGTCTAGTTTATGCCTGCAAAATTTCATTTTCAGTCTCTGCATATACTCAGAGAAACTCAGAAAATACAGAACCTATGTCTGAAAAATTTCAGGATCCTAGGAGGGTTCATTTGCTTTTGTTGTGCACATAGGAGTGTTTATCCTCCAACAAGAACAAATTGGCCATCCTTTCGTGCATCGAGTTGCGAAAATTAGAATTTTTTTGCACCCATTTTGGATTGCGTGCCTTGTTCTTGAGTTGTGATAATGGCTTTCACCACCCTAACTAGGTTGTTTTCATCACTTTGCATTTGTTGGAGTGCATCATCGCATTCCCTAATCTCGTTTTGGGCATGTTGGAGTTCATGACGCAAAAGTTCCAACTGTTGTTGAATCGGTACCCTAGGTAGGGGTGATGTGCCAAAATCCTCAGTATTATGGATAGGGTCCATGGCCTTATATAGGACCAAAGTCTAAGACTAAGCATGTGGAAAAAATATTTACCAACAGGGCATATATATAATAATAATAATAATAAATAAATATAAAAATAAAATGAGAGTGTTTGATAAAAATAAATAAATAAAATAAATAAAATAAATAAAATAAATAAATGAGTGTGTTAAACAAATAAATAAATAAAATAAATAAATGAGAGTATTAAATAAATAAATAAATAAATAAATAAATAAATAAATAAATAAATAAATAAATAAATAAATAAATAAGATGAACAGAGTGTTAAAAGTTGTGTTAAATATTAACTAAAAGGAATAAGTTATCAATAAGTGAAAATAGGCTAGTGGATAAAGCTTATCTCTTGGAAGTATGAGGTTGTGGGTTCAAATACCCTACATGCTAAATAAGGAAGTAAGTAGGCTAACTAGAGAAATAAGTAAGCTAACTAGGGAAATAACTAAGCACTTATTGCCACTCGTAAGTTAAAATTGGTTCATGCATAGCCAATGGCTTGCAATGGAACCAAAGTGAACTAAGAGAACCATGAGTGCTAGAGAAGCCAAAGATTCCAAAGTTATGCCATAGTTCTATGCCTTAGTGGACGCCTTGGAGTAAGCCAAATGATAACCGAATTGATAACCAAATTGGATAAAGGAACTTGGTAAACTAATTTGATAACTGAACCGAACTCGAATAGTGAGCACAGGGAGCATAGGGGGTACAATGAGTACATTGAGCATAATGAGCACAGTGGGTATAGTTAGTACAATGAGTATAGTGAGCACATCGCACAATGTGATAGGAGCACAATGCACATTACTAAATTCAAAAAAATGCAAAAAAACAAACTGGCAAACAAAAAACAAACGAACTTGATAAATGAAAACCTAGATGGATGGTTGAGATGGATGCCAAAGCACGAATGGAACAGACATTGCGAACCACAACCGGATGTCGAGAAACCACCTCTACGGATGCACCTTGGCTCTGATACCACTGTTGATCGGATGCCACAGGATAGTACAAAAATGAAATCTCACAAAAGTACTCATAGAATAGAAAGAGACAAGAGACTTGACACCATATTGGGTACAATATCCCCCCACATACTCCGATGGACGATTCTATTAGAGTATGTGTATATATAGGTGTTTTGCATTACATCCTGAATAGAAGATACATGAGGGCAACACTTCGAAAAGCATGTGTTTACGAAAATATGCTTTATTTACAAAATCGTCGCTTTTCAAGCGATCTACTATTTTTACAAAACATCGATTTCTAAAGCGATCTATTATTTTTTACAAAAAATAACTAAAATACTATCTTCTAAATATCTGAATAAGTCCATGCCTGTTCACACCCTCATGAGTCTTCACCTGCTAAATTAAAACACAAATCACATTAAAACCCTCAAGACATTAAATCCATATAACATTCCATTATTCCATAAAGTATAACAAAATTCATAAGTGTTCATTAAAAAAAAAAGAGGAATTTTGGCCGAAGCTTACTCTCCCTTGCTTGAATTGACTGAAAGAATAACTCTACAAGTGAAAGGGCATAGTTCTATGAAGCCCATAATATCTCGCAAAAGAGAGGTCAAGACTACTCGAAAACAATACAACATTGATGAGTAGAAGAGAAACTAGATTTGAGTGCTAACCTAAAATCCAATACATGTCAACGGCCGTTAGCTCAAATCAACCGAATTAGCGCACATCGACACATAGTTGAAAATTTTGTTTCCTTGAAGTTTTGTCCCTGTTATAAAACATTAAATGAGACATTGATTTGCTTGACCCTTGCAACCACTCTGGTTTTGGAAATCCACTTTAGCATTAAAAAAAGAAGGGGGACTCCCTTTGCAGACGGGGTTCTCGATGACGTGTGCTGGATCACCCCTAAAGCTGAGAGGACTGACGAGTCTTCTTCGTCGAACGGTTAATTGAAAGTCGACCGTGTACGTGCTTCAGTGTTTGCCCTTGCGATCGCCTACTTTCAACGTCGTCATGCAGCAGGTACTTTGGTTCATGTTGTCTTCCTTGCTGTTCATCGCCAACGCATATTTGACGTGCGCGAGTTTTGCGTCTGCCTCTTTCGAGTGTTGGAACCACTTGTATATCTGATTGGACCGATAAAAGAGTATTTTTTTGAATACGTACTGTCTGGATCTTGGATTGGATCACGTTCTATTTCAATTTACTGTCTCGAGTATCTTTTCTTTGCTCAAGCGACCACGCACATTTGTGTTTTCATGGTTTTCTGCGCATGCGTTTCTCAACATTCAACAGATTCTCTGCGGATCGAATTAAACGCTATCCATG
Organism: Ceratopteris richardii; assembly: GCA_020310875.1. Taxonomy (NCBI): domain Eukaryota; kingdom Viridiplantae; phylum Streptophyta; class Polypodiopsida; order Polypodiales; family Pteridaceae; genus Ceratopteris; species Ceratopteris richardii. The sequence goes on along the minus strand of CM035432.1, from coordinate 70,347,016 downwards.
AATGGATGCCTCGGTTTTCTGAAGGCTTCATATGGATCTGCTGCATATGCGTTAGCTGTTGCTGTGTTTGCACGAAGGCTTTGTAATTTGGATAATCCCTAAAGTCGTTCCTTTCTCCTGTTCAGATCGAACTTGTTGGACAGAAGCCATCTTGATGAACTATTAGGATTCCATAAATCGCAACTTTGCCGTTGTCTTACAATGGCATGCTACAAGATGCTCCTGTCTTTTATGATCTTCCTGTCCTGCGTTCTTAACGTCGAAGCAGAGATAAGTGAGCTATCTGTAGAGCAGGACTCAAGAGACTTGATTGTTATGGAAGAGTTTGGGTATACACAGTCGGGGTATTTAGAAATTGAAGTAAAGGATGCAAAATGGTCAGTTCCATCAGGTGCTACTATTGATCTTGATCGTTTGAAGTTCATGGGGTTCTTTTTGGCTTCCGAGGAAGATAGGATTAAAGTGAACATGGAACTTGAGCAAAAAATAGTGGATTGTGTGCTGCAAAGCAGTTCCGTTCAGACAATTTTCACGTTTACAGATTTGAAGAATGGATATCACAATCAAAACTACAGTGTACGTGGTGCTAATCTTTACACTCTTATGTTTGCGAATTGTCTAAAAGATGTGAGTGTTTCAATGTCAGTGAGGACCTCCATGTATAATTTAGAAGGAAACGCGAAAGATTATCTCTCAGATGTGCAGTCAAAACTTCCAGCTCTCTATTTCTCATTCTTCTGCATTTATATCATACTTGCAGCAATCTGGACATACACTTGTGTGAAGCAGCGGGCCACAGCTCACAGAATCCACATATTGATGGGCATATTAGTTGTGTTAAAAGCCCTTTACATGTTTTCTGATGCTGAGGATAAGTACTACATCAGGAAGACTGGAACTCCCCATGGTTGGGATGTTGCATTCTATTTTTTTAGTTTCCTGAAAGGAGTGATGCTGTTCACAGTTATAGTACTTATTGGCACAGGGTGGTCTTTTCTTAAGCCTTATTTACAAGGGAAGGAAAAGAAGGTTCTGATGATTGTGATACCCTTGCAAGTTCTTGAGAATATTGCAACTGTTGTGTTGGGAGAAACAGGACTTTCAGATCAGTATTGGTTAACCTGGAACCAGTTATTGATATTAGTGGATGTTATCTGCTGTTGTGCAGTGCTTTTTCCCATAGTATGGTCAATCAAGCATCTTCGTGAGGCTGCACGCACTGATGGAAAGGCTGCCAGAAACCTCGTCAAACTAATGCTATTTCGAAAGTATTATGTTGTTGTTGTGACCTATATTTATCTTACTCGCATCGTGGTATTTGCCCTGCAGACAGCAACTTCATATCATTACAGATGGGTAAGTGAAATGGCAAAGGAACTTGTTACCCTTGCCTTCTATGTTTTCACTGGGTATAGTTTTCGACCAGTACCTCATAACCCATACTTCGTATTGGATGAAGATGAGGAAGAGGCAGCTATGGAAGCTCTCAAGGATGATGATTTTGAGCTATAGCACCAATTCTTGCAAGCTTATCTTGCATGTGCAATGAAGTGTGGCAGTTTCCCTAAGGAAAGATAAAGTATCAGCGTATTTCTTCATGTCTGTGTAAATTGGATTTGTTCTAACTCTGAATGAGCAAATCAGAAGATATAGGTGATTGCATTTCATTGCATCTGCAGATGAAGCTTCAGAAGAGAGAAACTTGATATATATATTCCTTTCTACTGTAATTTTTTGTATTCTGTGCTTGGGTTATGAAGTGATACACAATATTGTCACTGTCTTATGAGTTTTTGCTGTTTAAAGATGTCCATTTTGTGGGGCTTGAATATGTGAAGATATCCTTATTGCCAGCTGTAAATGCACATTCATCTCTGCAACCACAAAAGAACCATGACTCAAGATTTCTAGATAGGGAGGATATTACTTGCTTGCACTTGAGGAGCTACAATCGTATCGCAATATATACATATCTTTGTGGACTGCAATTATTATTCGAATGCTATCTTGACTTAGGAAGACTTGCAAGAGGCTGATTTGTGTGTTTTTGGTCCACAAAAGAATAAAAGCAATTGGCCATTTATGTGAGTTAGTTGCTACAGAGACTGCTTGGAGTAATCATGACAATATTCTGAAACTCTTTCAGTATTTCTTTGAAGCATTATGGGATTGATGTTGTTCATTTAAGGTGCTTGCTGGTATTGCTGCCTTTCTCAGTATTTTTTTAAAGCTGATTATAAATTACTCCTCTATTAAGCAAAGCAATATGGAATTGATGTTGTTCATTTAAGGTGTTTGCTGGTATTGCGGCTTATATTATATCTATTCTGGTACGGAAACACAAGGATGCTAGAAGAGTTGTGGAAGAGCAGAACCACTGTTCTGAAGGACAAAGCTAGAGATGAGTATGTTGCTCATCAATTGCACAGCAGAAAAATTGACTACCCCATATCTACCTCCCCCCGCCCTGCCCCAGGAAAAAAGAAGAGGAAATAAAACAATGATCCTCACAAAACTCTCTTCTTCAATCACTGGGCCGAGTGTGCATCTCTATGCTAATAAATGTTGAACGCCTTTTCATTGGAGTATTTTATATGATAAAGAAAAATGTAGACCAATTGTGCAATTTCAGAGGGTAACTTTGGCATGTTACAAAGATAATATTTTGCCCTAGACATTGGCTACACTCGGAAGTATTCTTCTTAAGCATTTGGGACATGGACAGTGATGAAGCATAACCTCGTTGTGCCTAAGGCTTTCAAGTGTGTTCATTTTGTTCACAAATTCCAAGAATCTATTATTTCGAGTGGTTATGCTTGATAGATTTCAAGGTGAAAATTTTCTTTAATATCTTCCTTCGATGGTGATTTTGAGGTGTTAGAGTAAGCATCTATCCCCTGACGAGGCCAAAAAATGTCAAGTAATTAGTGTGCATCTCAATAGTGATTCTGAGCTGTAGAATACTGGATATAGACAGAGGGTGGGGGATTAGAGTAGTGCTTTACCGGGGGTCAACAAAATACTGTCAGGATTGATTGCATACCTGATCATAGTTGAAAGACAAGCATTCGAGCCTTGTCATGGTTAAGTCAGACTTAAGTCTTATAACAGAACAGAATTTACGTTTGACATTACATTTCACAAATATTGAAAACATCTCCACTAGGAGATGAGAGAACATATGTTTTCCACATAATTTTTATGATGAGCAAATAAATTCCAATTGAGCATAGGGAGCACGTGGCATATATTTGTGTGTGTGTGTGTGTGTGTGTGAGAGAGAGAGAGAGAGAGAGAGAGAGAGAGAGAGAGAGAGAGAGAGAGAGAGAGAGAGAGAGAGAGAGAAAGAAAGAAAGAAAGACTTTTTAACGTCTATTAGAGGCCAAAATCGGCCTATGAGACAAAACATATACATCAGTATGATCCAATCCACTGTGATCCAAAACGAAAATAAAGTGTGAGTACTACAAACGGGTATAAAAGGAGGGATAGTAGCTGGCATCAAGGGTATGGGGTGCTATGGGTATGCACTCTATATGCTCAATGGGTGAGATACAAACATGATATGCATAGGGAGGGGAGGCTCGATGGTGTCACAACCCCCTAAATGCCTGGAGTGGGTGTAGGATATAATGCATCGGTGGGTAAGGCATCATGGCGATCCTCAAAATGCTCTGGGCGTCCAAATCGATAGGGGTGCGCTGCTGACGTCTCTGTATCTCCATGTCATGGCGTGCGTGAAACGCCTGAATCTCTCTCTGATGTGGACGAGCTCTCCAGACAAGGGGTCTCGGTCGTCGACGCTGTCGTCTAAGCTCCTCTGCTCTGTGTAATGTGACACCCCGCATCGAGCTGGGCCCTCGAGTGTATGTGGGTCTGAAAAAATCTGTAATATGAGTCTGAGGGGGGGGGGGGCCAGGTGTATCTCCATCTGTTGCTGGAGGAGTGATGCGCGGTGGTGCTGGAGCTCTACTAGGAAACGACCTAGAGGGCGCTGGTCCTCTGTCCCCAATTAAGCCCTGATCTCTCTAGGCCCCCTGAAGAGCTGTGGGTAGCGGTCTCTGATGTCCTCATATGCCTGGCATCTACATGTGTAGTGCTCCTCGTCCTCCACCTCCTCTCTACATATCCTGCATAATCGCTCATCCCTGGGGGTATGTGTGGCTCGCCCAATCTCAATCTCGAGCTGGTGTGATGATACTCTGAGCTGCCCAATGGCCACTCTCTCAGCTGGTGCCATATATGTATCCATGTATCGTGGTCTCTGAATGAAACCATCCGCTGTCACAGTTAGGAAGTGCTCTCTGTAGTGTTGCCTCTTTGTGGGAAGAGGCTCCTGTGGTGCTATCCATGTCTCCCTGACGTGTATCTGTAGTAGGTCCTGACGGATGATCCTATTCCTCTCCGAACGAGAGAGGGTAATGTGGGGGGAAGAGAGGTCATACTGAAAAGGGGGGAGGTCCGTAATGCTCATGCCATGGTCTGCTAACCATCGGTAAGTCTGTGCATACCATACTCTCTCATGCCCTGTCTCTGCCAAATGTCTAGAGCTCTCAAATGCAAGCCTGGTGAGTCGGCTAGTGGGGAGCTCTCTGACTCTCAGAATAAAGGTCACCAACTGGAAGAGGGCCTCCACTAGCATCGGTGGTGTGCCAAGAAGGATTAAATCTCCACGCTTCTATAGTTGTATCACCCTTGAAAACACAAAGATGGGGATGTTTAAGTCATTCAACAATGACAATTCTAACTGCACTTTTTTGTAGGCATCTCCTTAGATGTGTGAAGAATGTTCCCTTTGAATATAGTTAGAGGAATGAGGGGCTTGCAGTTTCTCTCGATTCATCATGCTTATTACATTTGGCCTTGGCCTTTAGGAAGGGTTTGTCTCAACATAAACAAATCTAGTGAACTCATCATGAAAACAACCTTTGGTGAGTGGAAGTGAGAGATCTCTCTTCTCCGAATGATAAGTAGCAAACATTCTTTCACAAATGTGCATGCTTGTGTACACATTCATGCATGCATGTCTGCATACATGCACACTACATATGCAAGATTTGGCCTTGCCATTGTATCATAGAAAAGAAAACTAATGATGGGCTTGCATATAAAAATGTTCTTAATAGACTTTCTTTGATTTGCACGAGTGTTAAGTTTATATTCATAGGTTGAGGGAGTGGTTAATGGTTGCTTATATCAAATCCAAGTAGCAGATCTAAGAGACACTTTGGGGGAAATATATATGCATGTGTCCAATTTATGAAAATAACTAAAGATCCTAAGATTATCACTTTAAAGTTCTATACATGCAATATCATATTGCTATTGTAGCTTAGATAAGAAAACCAATGATGCTTTTATACTTGTAAACTTTTGTCATTAGCTTTTCTTTGACTTTTGTTTTCATAGTTTAATAGAGTCATGTACATCCAATCATGTACACACATACGTACATGCATGCATACATATATGCGTATAAATTATGAATGAATTATACTTTATTGAACATCTATCACTATAACATAAAGTCTATGCTAAAACTAATCTCATCTTTAGGGACCTTTCCATGTGTTAATAACTATAAGGTTCATTGGATGGGGCTCATCAAAATAAGTCCCCATAGTGGGGGAAATAAGGTTTATTGGATGGGGCTCATCAAATAAGTTTAAGCTTCAAATAATGGTCTTAAATAAATTAAGGGAATGTGGAGTTCATATGTGTATGTTGGTTTTATAGATGGATGCATGCAATTACGCAACCAAAACTTAGATCATGTCATAAACCCATTTGAAATTGTTGTATTTATTTTGACTATTTTAGAAGTGAAGGAATATTACAAGTAATGTTTTAGGGAGGGACCTCTCAATTTATCGAATGCAATTTTGTTGATAATGATCTTCATCCCTTTCTTCTTATGTACTAGGGTCCATGTGTCATTTTCTTAAGCTATTGAATCTTCTTGTTCTTTTCTTTGATCTACTTTCTAGTTTTTAGACTTCTTAGGTAATTGATTTTGGTAGTGATGTGTGTGAACATGCTTAGGATCATCAGGACACTTTTTTCCCTCTTCAGGAGGTTTTCCCCCTCGGCTTGTATATATGCCTGTAACCCTAACGGATAACTTATCTTTGTACATTCACATGATAATACATTCATCATTGTGTGTTGTGCTCCAAGCTTCTTCTTCTTTCTTGTCCTATTCATGTGCTTCTGTAGACCTCAAACTCCAACAATTGCTATCAGAGCAAGTTGCCGCTTCATCTAGGGCATAGTCAACACCCTCGGTCATAGTCTTATAATCGCACAAAAATTGGTGAGCATACTCAAGTCGATTAGGATTTAGAATAGCTTCACTTGTGGCATCAAAGTTTCAATTTGACCTCATTTTTGAAGGGCTTTGGTGTGTTGAAAAAGAGGATCAGGGAGGAGATGAAGGGAGAGAGAGAGGAGAGAAGAGACACACACACATGCATGGAAGCCTCAAAACCCACAGAATGATCTCCATGAGGCAATGCTCTATAAATGATATATGTATATGAATATAAGGGTGAGGTCACATGACCCTTACATCCCCAACAATCTCCCACTTAAGGGTCAATGTGACCATAAGTGGAAACACATATAAAGAATGATGTAGGACTATACAATAATGTACAAGAAGAGTCTCGATCTCAGCCCATACTCATGAGCCTACACCAATTGCCTCAAACAAGGTGTATCCATGCACCTCAAATTGCTCTAGACTTGTATCGAGAAGAGTCGAGATGACATCTAACTGATGCAAGAACTGGTGAAATTCTTACAAAGCTCCCACTCGCTCTATGCCTATGTAAATCATCGAACAACTGATAATTCCAATTTCCAAGTTCAAATGCTCTAATAGCAACTGCAATGTCTAGTCTTGAGCATGATAACTTGTACATCAAACTCTCGAATGCTCATGAAACCTGCGTAAGCATGTTAGCCATGCCTATATCTAATGTATCCAAAGCACCATCAACAAGAACAACATGTCTTGACATATCTATGTCAACATCTGGCATGAGCGAATCCACGAATGATTGCATAATTGCTGACCCCTCAACATCCAAATCAGCCATCCTCTCAACCAAGGATGTGTCTAGTTGTGCATCATAAGAGCTAATATGCTCTACCATATACTATGTATCATAAGAGCTATTGTGTTCTACCACACCAAGTGTATCATCATTCTTCATATGAGCTAACTGCACAACATCAATACCAAGATCAAACTGATGATGAAACTAGCATCCACATGATCAACAAAATCATGCTCTATATAATCATCACAAGCATCCAAAACATGCTCTACATGTGCATCAATCTGAGCATCTGAATCTTGCCATACATGTGCATCATAAATGTCAATAGACCTATGTGTAGGTAGACAAAATGAGATGTGAAGAGTCTCATATCGCAAATAATGATGAACTCCTTCTGAGACAAGACTGTCTCTCACATGGAGTATCTATAGTGGATACATATGCCAAATCCTAGCACCTCTGACATGCATAAGCTGTCCCAATCACAAGTGAAAATGATACTCACCAAGGAATGCATAAAATCTGCTCTCCTATAATTGGCTAACTGAAATCAAGCTCATAAAGAATGAAGGCACATAATGTACATGTCTGAGTAAAAGTGATGCTCCACTAAGTAGCATAAGGCATATATCTCCTGCACCATCAATGTCATATGTCATACCATCAGGCATGTGCAAAAATCCACGACTCTCACCTGAGAATCGACAGAACCAGTCACGATGTGGAGTAACATGAAAACTGGCTAATGCATCAAGCAACCAAGCCATATGTGTGCTACCTAATGAACAAGAGGAATCATGAGATGAACCATAGGAGAAAATGATATCACCATCACTAGCAATAATCAACTACCATAGACTCTCTTGAAGCCACTACTTGACCTGCATCACATGCTTATCTTTGACATCCCAGCATCCACATGAAGCAACATCGTCCAGTATGGCCCTCATGAGCATAGTGCCAACATCGAAGTCCTCAATGTGATCTATATCTAACATGAGTCAATGGAATTGCATACATATCATGTAGTCTCTGCCACAATGCACTACTTATCTCCTCATACATCACAGACTCATATATAGAATCCTCAAGCTGTAATCAAATGATGGAGCTAGCCAATGCATCCATATCCATCCATACATGGTCGCGCATGTCATGATGCATTTGTGCATCCTTGCACAAACCAATGTATGCCACATGTGAGCTTTCCATCTCGAAAAGTCAATGCCATCAAACCGAGAAGACAACATGCTGGCAATCCAAGAGACTAGCAATGTAACAAGAGACTATAAATAATACTCTATCACAAATAGGATCATACCTCCATATCCATATGCATAACTCACATCATAAATGTCTCGTTGGAGAAGAAATCACCTATCACATAACAATGCATCTAGCATGCATATAAAACCATGAGCATAAGCATGCTCAAAAAGTCTCCACACTAACTAAGTAGATGTGAAGAATCCTAGAAATAATTCAATAGAGTATCCCCGATAAACTCAACAATCAAACAAGATAACCAATAGCAAAAGAACAATGAGTATCTTGCCACTGCCTATCATTGATCCAATCAAAGATAATGGCAAATACACATGCCAAAATTTATGGCAATACAAACGAGTACAATGGTAGTACACCTCCCACTCAAGAATGAATCGTGCAAGATGACCTATCACAAATAACCTGTGACTAAGTTTAAGTGAATGGAGATAAGCAACAATCCAATGCTATCACACAAGCATAAAGGATCTACTAAGTACTCTTCTAGCATAAAATTTGATGAATTTTTTTGGTAGTATCTCCTCTGTAAAATGGACTCTGAACCAAAATAACCATGTGGGAATATACCATCCACTAATGCCAAATTGTAGTGGCAATAACATAATAATGATCAATGATAATATGGCTCAATGCAAAGCCAACATAGGTAATAAAATGATACATAGCTGAGGCTCCAACTCGATCATGTACCTGCACAAAAACAAGAATACAAGTACTAATCAAGATCCAAGATAAACTCTCATAAATTGTGTGCAATCGGCAAGTTAAGTTGTATCCAAGTGGCATAAACAAGATATAGACCACAATGCCACTATACATCCATTGAAAATACTACGAAAAAGCTTGTGATGACACAAACCTGAAAGGTAAATCATAATGACATCTCACATGCCAAATACTTGACAAGATCATGCTCTACTATCATATGGGGAGCTACCACAATGATCATGCATGGTCAAATGGAAACAAGACAAAAAAACAAGTGCACATACACACTTCTCCCAACTGTCTTTACAACAATGAAGCTCTTAATCAGGAGCTTGAAAGAGATTTGAAGATAACTTCAATCTTCAACTATCTTTAAGATTACATAGAAAAAATATGACAATCTGTATATTGCATTTTTTATGCTTGAAACTTCAAGATTTACCTCTGATCTCATAGGAAACTTGAATATCTCTTTCTTTTCTATGTAACAATACTTAGAACAACTCAATCAAAGGTGTGTACCTTAAGATATACACAAAACAAGCATCTGCTATCAATTTCACCTTCATCTGTAGCATTGTTGCTATGTATTCTACATTTTCGGCAACCTAGCACTCAGAGTTCGGAGCTATGCTCTTCTACAAATTCGTAGATGCTTTTTGAAGCTATGCATAGCAAGTTGAATAACTTCCATTCGACCTTTAAAACTCAAGTTATAGCCAAAAGACTGACATGCTGTCCAAGTGATTGTAGATTCCTCTTCCATATCAGTCTGATTTTTTTTGAATTTTCGGTGGAGTAAAACTCGGAATCAGATTTTAATCACGTTATGGCCAAAATACTTAGTAGCTATCAAGAGGTGCTGAGCTTTACATTCATCTCTTGAACCCTAAACTTCCATTGAAGCTTCTTGGCACCAACCTTCAACAAGCTCTGATACGAATGAAGGGCTTTGGTGTGTTGAACAAGAGAAGCAAGGAGGAGATGAAGGGAGAGAGAGAGAGAGAGAGAGAGAGAGAGAGAGAGAGAGAGAGAGAGAGAGAGAGAGAGAGAGAGAGAGAGAGAGAGAGAGAGAGAGAGAGAGAGAGAGAGAGAGGAGAGGAGCGACACGCACACATGCATGGGAGCCTCAAAACCCACATAATGATCTCAAAGGTCATATGACCCTCACATCCCCAACAGTTTTGGGTAGCTCATGCATATCTTGGTTGATGTTGGATGGTGTATTCAATGCCTCCTGTGATCCTCCTATCTTTTGGAGTGACTCCCTCAAGCACGCAGTTCGAGGTCCCTTCTCAGATACGCGCGAACACGGAGATCGATGCCTTTCTTGCCGCCCAGCCGCGTAGTCATCATAATTAGTTACTCTCTCTATCCATAGTGATGAATCATCCCCCCACATGGCTTCACACATGGGTGCCACATGGCACTCATGTGTGAGCCCATGTAATAATCAATCTAAGAGGTGGTTCACACCTCTTCTGAGGGGTTCTCCATATAACAGTTGAGCAAGAAGCAACCTACTATGGCCACTTCCAATTGTGAGGCTGAGTATAGGGCAGCTTTCACAACGACTATTGAGTGTGTGTTGCTCATACTCCTTTTGGATGATTTGGGTGTAGGTGAGTCTTCTCCTACAACCATCTTCACTGAGAGTCAGACTCCTTTTGGATGATTTGGGTGTAGGTGAGTCTTCTCCTACAACCATCTTTTCACAAAGGCTCTGCCTTGGGAGAAGTTTGAAGCTTTTCGCAAAGCTTTGGCCTTACTTCCTTTTATGGATCGATCTCTTTCCTTGGCACTTTCTTATACATGAGTGCCAACTCCTTGTTCACTGGATGACTGCCAGGGGGGATTTGTTAATATATTTTGGTAGTCATGTGTGTGAACACATGTAGGACTGTCAGGGCACTTTTTTCCCTCTTTAGGAGGTTGTTTTTCCTTGGCTTGTATATATGCCTAAAACCCTGACGGATTACTTATCTTTGTACATTCACTTGGTAATACATTCAGTATTGTGTGATGTGCTCCAAGCTTCTTCTTCTTCTTCCTCTTCCTTTTGTTGTTTTTATGCTTTCATAGACCTCAAACTTCAACAATATGGACTCCAATATGTATCTCTCTTGAAATGAAACCTAGCATGTTACATGGGATTGTTTATTTTTTCATAATTTTCCACATGTAATTGGTGTAAGATAACATGCAAAATACCAAAAACGTCCATATCACATTGTATATGACTATTACTTACATTATTCACATAACATTTATCATCACGTGCTTCCTTAGGATCATTTCAATAGCTCATAGACAATGAAATATTTATTTTCATTTGAAGCATAGTAATTGCAAATTTATATTGACTCTTAAAAGTATCTGTTGTAATCTTCATTGGGATTATAACCTATTTAGAAGCATCTTTAACTTTCCATTGTTTCCATACATGAAGGATCCGTGGTGCACATTCTCTTCTTGAAAATCTTTTACCTCATCTCTTAGTTCTTCATCTTCCTCTCTAGAAAGTGTTTTTCTAATGTATTAGATAGATTTATTAGATTTGATTGAAGTTTTATCTATCTCTTTCTCTTTGCATACATTTTTCTTTTTCATCTTTTGCTTTACCCATAATGAAAAAGTTATCATTGGATCCTTGGATTATTCTCTTTGTAGATCCATCTTCTCAATGATCGTGAATGAGATGAGTTGCACAAACTCTGCCAGATGATATCTAATATGCACCAACATTGTAGAAAGACTTTAAATTATGATCATCTTTTAGTTCATTCAATGAATAAGCAACTAGTTCAATTTCATATATGGCACACAATGCACACCTATTGATCTCAAAGCTGATGAAAAATGTTTGGATTTTCCCATATTATTGATCTCTTTTTAACCATATTTTTCTTTCCTTGTTGGAGTTTGTATAAAATATTCTAAATTTTTTTTAACCATGTTAGCTATGTCTAGATCTTGTATATGCCCCATTATTGAGTTAGTGATGTGTTGTGAAAAAATGAATATCAATTCTCTTATGTGTAACTTAATATTATGGTGCATGTAAGATATCTTTCCAAACAAAAGGAATATGATCTTCGTATTTTTAACATTCATAATTTCTATAATAGTTTGCATATCACTAAGATACTCATCTTATCTCTCCAAGACTAAGAAATCTCGTTCTTAAATTTGACTAGTTGTGCATTCCTTTTAACAATGAATTTTGAATGTGCTCTTTAGTAATTGATCATTAGATCTCAATCTTTCCAAATTTGTGTACACCTTTTTTTGTGTTCCCCACTTGTTGAATTCCATAGGATCTCCCTTGATTAGGGATGCCTCGCTCATGTAAACCCTATGCCTCGTTTTGATAATAGCTTCCATTAACTACAAATTTAATTTTGATTATACTTTGAAGAATATTGATACCATGGTTGGAATAGTTTTACTTTTGACATAAGACGATAAGCTAGATGGGATCGCCTAGGATCAAGCCCAATGCATAATACACAAATTTTTTAATGAATATTTCAAGAACATCTAGAAATATAATTATTTACATTAAGCAACAAAATCAAACTAAAATAAATAAGAATCATACATAGTGGAGTAAAAAATAACAAGAACTATTAATGAGTATGATTGTGGAAAATTAGACTATGTGGATAAATTTTGTGAGACACATACAAACATTTCAACTTTGGTTATCATTAAAATATGTTGGATTCAATCCTAGACTTTGAAATAATAAAATTAAGCCTAGAAAAGTAGGTAATGAAGCCAAATAATGCTATAATATATTATGAAACATCAATCAATAAAAGAAACCAAAATTTACTAAGGTCTAGATCAATTAATTTAGTAAATTAAAATACAATTCTACTTATATACAAACAAGAAAGAAACAACTATCGTATGTGAGAGTGCATTTGGAATCTTTCTCACATAATAAGGATAAAACTCAACCGACTCCGAAAATTTCTGTAATATTAATTCAATTAAAGTAAACTCTTATGGATAATTTTTCATAAAGGATGTCTATTAATTGTTTCAAGTCCCCCAAAAATTGGTAAGATTGTTTTCCCCTATGGTTATTTGCTCGATTTCTATTTATCAGGTGTAATTGAAAGTGAGTCAAAACCTAGAATTTTTGAATCTAGAAGTGTGGTATATGGCCAATAAAACCCCAATTGTTCATTTATTGTCAATATATCAATTTTTGTAAATAAATTGTACAATTTATTTAAAAAACAATGTGGTTGTAAAATAATATCTTCATATATATATATATATATATATATATATATATATATATATATATATATATATATATATATATATATATATATATATATATATATATATATATATATATATGTGTGTGTGTGTGTGTGTGTGTGTGTGTGTGTATGTGTTTGTGTTCTCTATCCTGAGTTGGTAAGTTTGGATAACTCTAAACTTATGAAGGTATATATATATATATATATATATATATATATATATATATATATATATATATATATGTGTGTGTGTGTGTGTGTAAAGTGTTGTGTTATGAATTCTAATTTGAAAAGGGATAAGAAGTTACTTTTCCTAAGGGGTAGGCCGTATGATTGACTTCTAAAATCAAGATGCCAAATTTTCCCTATCAATTCTAGAGAAGGGATTGCTTCTTTCCTCCTAGTTTACACACATATAATTCATGTGTATGGACTTCTTGGAAATACATGTGATCTACACAACACATAGAATAAATCTAGGCTAAGGTTCTAGCTCTGCATGTGGATTTGCATGAACTTATTCAATTTTGAAACCTATGAAACACTCTGCTTAGTTTACCACCAAAGCTAAGGTCCTGTTGCAGATCGAAGTCTATGGAAGCACATGAAAAACACAAGGAAGAAGAAGAATCTTGTTACACAACACAAAAATAAATGAGTTACCAAGTGAATGTACAAAGATAAGTGATCTGTTAGGGTTATAGGTGTATATGCAATCCAAGGAAAAAAAAACATCCTAAAGAGGGAAAGCAGTGGCCCAGTAGTAGTAAGTGTGTTCAGACACATCGCTACTATAATATATCAACAAATCCCCCCTGGGAGTGATGCAATAAACAAAGAGCTTGCACTCATGTATAAGGAAGTGCCAAGCTAATCCACAAAAGGAAGTAAGCCCAAAGCTTTGTGAAAAGCTTCAAACTTCTCCCTAGGCAAAACCTTTGTGAAAACGTAAACAATGTGCACACTTTGTTTTCATGCCCATTCTGCATAAAACTATGGGGGTGAAATACATACACTACTTCATGCAAATATCCATGAAGAATTGCAAATTTTTTTCCAACTCATTTACATTCCAAACATGATGAGTCGCAAGTGCACATATGCTATGAACTGTGGCCATTTGACATGTGGGTGCAAAGGTCTCATCAAAATCAATGCCTCTTTCTTGAGCATAGCCTTTTACAACAAGCCTAGCTTCATACTTGCCAACTGTTCCATCAGGCTCACACTTCATATTGTATACCCATTTAGTGCCGATAGCCTTTTTCCTAGAGGCAAATCACATAAAGTCCAAGTACCATTCTTCATAATAGCATCATATTCTGATTGTAGATATATTTAGGTAGTGATGTGTGTGAACAGATTAGGACCGCCAAGGCACTTTTTCCCTCTTTAGGAGGTTTTTTCCCCTGACTTGTATATATGCCTATAGCCCTAATAGGTTAGTTATCTTTGTGCATTCTAGTGGTAATACATTCAATATTGTGTGTTGTGCTCCAAGATTCTTTTTGTTCCTTGTGTTGTTTGCGCGCTTTCGCAGACCTAAAACTCCAACAATTGGTATCACATTAGGTCGCCGCTTCATCTAGGGCATCGTCGACATTGTTGATATATTTAGGTCGTGATGCGTGTGAACACACTAGGACTGTCGAGGAACTTTTTTTCCTCTTTAGGAGGTTTTTTCCCACGACATGTATATACGCCTATTACCCTAATGGGCTACTTATCTTTGTACATTCTAGGGGTAATACATTCAACATTGTGTGTTGTGCTCCAAGCTTCTTTTTCTTCCTTGTGTTGTTTGGGTGCTTCCACAGATCTAAAACTCCAACAATTAGTATCAGAGCAGGTCGCTGCTTCATCTAGGGCATCATTGGCACCCCGTCGATCACAGTCTAAGAATCGCATGAAAATTGGTGAGCATACCGAAGGTGATTAGAAGATCAAAAAACTTTGCATTGTGGTGTTGAAATCGTGATTTGAGCTCATTTCGGCCTCCGAAATGCACGATCACAATACTTGTGCAAGAAATTTTGTCTTTTTGAGCCAAAGATATATATAGGTTTCAGTTTGCTAGTATAAGTATCTCAAAGTCTGCTACAGGTTTAGTGGAACTTATCAAGGTAGTTCTATTCAACTTTTCCAGATACAATCATTTTTCTACATCAAGGTATTTTAGTCAATGGCCATGGCTGAAAGCAGTGATGTATTCTGCATGTTGGGTGTTGTTTCCACATTGGTTGTTTCCTTTGCTTCTTCTTGAATGAGATCAGCCATCAAGGCTGTGTTTACAATATGGGCGCTTGCTCGTCTATGTTCCTCTATTCTCTGTGATCGCCTCGGTCCATCTGCAACCTGTTCTAGTGATTGTGGGATGGGGTTTGTAGAATCATAGAGCTGCCTCACCCAACGTGGCAATGGCTTTTCCACTTGGGTATCGGCAGGTTGGTGACTTTCAGACTCATCATCTAAAGATGATGCTTCCTTCTCTTGTGTAGAAGGGATAGCTCTTGGGCCAGGTTCATAGTGGATTGCCCCTTCGCCTGATGATAAAGTGGAAGCTCTCTTTTCCTCCACTACATGTGGCTGCTCCTCCTTAAACACCACATCAAGACTCGCCATGATCTTCTTAGCCTCAGGATCATTAAGCTTATAAGCCTTTTTATCTTCGATGTACCCTAAGAAGATACATTTGATGCTTTTTGGTTGAAGCTTGTTTCTCTCCCTATCTGGAACATGTACATAACATTCACTTCCAAATACTTTGAAATGGGAAACAGAAGGTTTTTTACCAGTGTAGGCTTCTTGTGGAGTCTTTCCATCAAGTGCCTTGGTGTAGCTTGGATTCAAGATGTAGACAGTAGTGTTGACAGTGTTTGCCCAAAATTGATTAGGCAAACCCTTTCCTTTCAACATGCACCTTGTCATCTCCATGATGGTTCGATTCCGACGTTCTGCAACACCGTTCTGTTGAGGACTATGTGCCACTGTGAGTTGATGCTTGATTCCCTTACTCTTGTAGAAATCTTCAAACTCTGTTGATGTGAACTCACCACCACCGTCTGTCCTGAATTTCTTCATCTTCTTCCATGTTTCAGTTTCAACAAGCTGAAGCCATTCTTTAAACTTACCAAAAGCTTGAGCCTTATCGCGAAGGAAGTACACCCACATCTTCCTGCTATAGTCGTCGACAAGTAACATGAAGTAGGAAGATCCGCCCAAGGCCTGTGTAGGCATTTTTCTGCACAAGTCAGCATGCACCAACTCTAGAGGATAGCTTGCCCTCTTCTTGCTTTCTTGTGGAAATGCCTTCCTCTGTTTCTTGCCCATCATGCAAGCTTCACATGGTTCCTTCATTTCTGCAATCGGTGGTAGGTGTGCAACCATACCCCTGTGATGCATCTCCTTCAATACAGAGTATCCAATGTGGCCAAATCTCTCATGCCATAGCTTACTTGTGCCCACGTTTGTAGTGGCTATAAGAGCACACAACTCATACAGGTTGTTCCTCCTTATGCCAGTCCCAACAATGTTGTTGTTACCGTCCATAATCTTAGCTCCTGTCTTACTGAAAGATACTTGATTACCTTGATCAGTTATAGAAGCTACTGAAAGTAGATTTCGTTTTAATTTCTAATATCGCCATTAGAGTTAATGAGAGAAACCATACCTCCACCCTCTGCAAGACATCTTGCATTGTTTCCTACCTTTACTGTGATGGGTTACTTTAGAGGTTGTAAGGAATTGTAAAGGTATTTTCTACTTGTCATGTGATGAGATGTGCCACTGTCCAACACCCATGAGTCATCTGTCCTAAATCTTCAGTCGAGGAGCACACCTCCTCTATCGTAACAAATAACTCAAGCTATGTTTCTACTATGTTGGCAGACTCCTTGCCCTTGCCACCTTTTGAAGAGCCACTCTTCTCTTCTGCCTTCTTGATGCGATAGTCTTGGATTCTGTGTCCTTTCTTCTTGCAAAAAACACTCTCCTTGAACTTCTTTTTATCATTCTTCTTTTTGTCTCCATCTTTTGAAGAGTCTGTTTTGCCTCCTTTGGCATTTGCTGTGAATGCAGCATCTCCTTTGCTACCACCACTCCTTGCCTTGAGTCGTAGCTCCTCCTCCATGAGTAAGGCACTAAATTCTTCAAAAGTTAGTGGTTGAGGTCTGAGTTGAGTGTTAAGAGCAGTTACCAAACCATCAAACTTAGGTGGTCTGATTCGAAGACAACGTCGAACTAGCTCCTCACTTGACTTTTGAACACCTGCTCCCACCATTTCTTGTAGATTCTTTATGTGAGTGATAAACACCTCTATAGTCTCCCCATTAGCAAACCGTTCTACTGCAAGCTGATTCTCCAAGTTCTGAATCCATGTCTGATTACGAGTTTCATATTGATTTCTCAATATGTTCCATGCTTCACATGCTTTCGTAGTATGCTGAATGAGAGTCAGAATACTATCAGAAGTACAAGAGCACAGAGTGCATCTGCATTTCTACGTTTGCAAGCACGTAGAAGATCAACATCAAGAGGAATCATTCAACTAGGATTATTTGGATCAGGTCTTTCTTGGGGCTCATGATCAGTCCCAAGAACAGTCTCCAAAAGCTCATACGAATCGAGAATATAAGTGATTTTGAACTTCCACAGGGTGTAGTTTGTACCATCAAGTTTACCTTCTGTGAAGGTTGGTGGCCATATCCGTGACATTGGAATGACCGACATCATTGCTACTCCTGCTTGTGCGCCACCTACTCCTGTTGATGAACCACTTTGGCCCCCAGTCGTAGATGATGATGCACCACTTGACATATTCTCTCTTTTGTTGTTCAGACCTCTGCAACCTTTGCGTTTCTGCTTTTGCACCACTCAGAGCCTGTTGAGCTCTAATACCATGTAAGAAAAATAACAGCACAGCGGAATAGACCTCTAGACAGAGTTGAGAGAAAAACGCAGACAAAGATAGATGCAGACTGAGAGATAGAGAACTCGAATTCTCATATTGCCGAGCTTAATGTAATTACAATGATGGTGTTGTCCACCCATGTGCTCCCACTGTGGAGCTTAGATGGCGATCTAGACAGACTCTAGATGAAGGGCTTACTAGTGTGCACTGCTATGTAAAGCTCAACCTAGGCCATGCTTATATAGCTTTTACAAGGTGGTTCGGTATAGATAAACATAGTCGGAAGATACAAAATAGTCGATAAAATATATGATCCGCCAATATCTCCACAACCAAAATTCCTATCGTCTCGGCTCTACAGACTAGGGGGATAAGCCCCCCGAACCTCGTACAAGGGGGCAAGCCCCCCTCTGCACTCCTCCCATTAAGGTTCTATGGGGAAACTGCGCGATGCCATAGGGCCTTTATTTTCACCTTAAATGGCAACCCAATGGCCTGGAAATTTATGCCCTACCTAACCTAATGGCTAGGCTCACAAAGATTATCTACAACCATCAACGGTCACACATAGACCTCATCTAACTTGGAAGTTAGGGTTCCACAAATGTCGGGGCTCTCATAATGGCTTCTCCTCATAATGGGGGCGTTACAACTTAGAGCACCATGGATCATTTGTGGTCACATGAGGGTGGAGTATTGAGCATATCTAACAGCAGATGCCTTGAAGTTGTGGGAGGAAGTCCTGAGTTCAAGTCTTGGTTGGACATGTCCATGAGTCTCGCATGATGGGTGCCTCTACCTTATGAGGTTGGGTGTGTGAGTGTGTATTTCCAATTCATTGTACTCTAAAAAAAAAAGGCTTTGAAAGAACAATGCACATATTAAGAGACCCTCTTTATGTCACGAGGAAGGAGATAAGGAAGAGAGCTCTCTCACACACACACACACTCTCACTCTCAAGGAGAAGCACACACACAGATTGAGGCAAGGAAGAATGATCTTCTTCTTCTTCTTCTATTACATAAAAAGGAATGTACAAGAATGACCTAAAAAACAAGAATACAACAAGTGCAATATATAAAGATCAGTACATAAGGAAAAACCTAATGTCTTCGAATGAGTGAGCTGGCAAGGAACAAATGTGCCATCACTCTTGGTAGATAAATCTAATAAAGCTCAATGAAGTATCCCTCACATATACTGGCGTGACCACTATACATGTCAAAGAAACAAAAAACCGGTATGTGTCATCCTTGATCATCACATGTTGAGCTTGATATCTCAACACTCCCCCTCACATTAGGGGAAAAAATGAACCCTGAATGGGCCTTTTAGATTAAGGAGTGATTAGTGTGGAGGGGACATATTTCTCCCTTATTTAATGAGCTGCCTCTAGAGAGAGAATGAATCTCGTAACTCAGTTGGGCCCAAAAATTCAAAATTTCTAAAAAGTTAAAAAACTCATCATAACACCTGAAAATGGACCCCCCATTACTTTTTAGGGTCAAAAGTACTCTTTTTGACCCCAAATTCAAAATCCGTGCATGTTTTGAGCTGAAAAAAATGAGTTTTTTCAAAAATACTCAAAAAAGAGTTATTTCCCTCCTAAACCTCACATTTTCATACCCAGGTCCCAAAAAGTCATCTTTTCCCACTACTTTCACTCTGTAGCACACCATTGAAGCTCCTGTTTCTACACTCCAACCTACCTGCATCTCCTATCTCGAATTATTGTTGTAGCTTGAAGACCTTTAGCTTCAATGGCAACATCTTAAGCTTCTAGGCGACCAAAAGATGAAATCCTCACATTAAGATGTCACAATATCAAAGCCACAGATGGACAGTGGCTATGACATGAGTACTCCAAAGGTGCATGGGTGTACATGCAACCCTCTAGAGTTGGGCCTCATCGAGTTAGAGATCGTGGAAACTTAGATCTTCATTGGAAGGGAAAGTTACTTGGCTTCAAGAAGCATAGAGACAATGGGATGGTTGCTATTGTACAACATGTTTTTACAATGGCAACTATGAAACTTGAAAACTCTAGTAGTATGAGGTATCCTGTGAACTGTAAGTATTACTCTACAATATTTTATGTTTCCTTGTGTCGGATATATTTCTGAACTATTTAGATATGTTTTTGTTTGTTTCAGATATATTTCCTTCTACTTTGGTGGAAGAGCAACCACTTCATAGTCTTACAGGTACTTTCCAGGCATTGCATGCAGATGTTGGTGCACTAGTCTTTCCAAATATATCTCCTGCTCAACTTTACCATGACAGAGTTTTCTTTTACACACATAGATATGTTGTACCCTCTACAATGAATGGTTTTGGAAGGTTAGAGAGAATTGAAGTACATTCTCTTATTAGCTTGGAGTGGCCAAAACCTGATATATGGTCCGTATCATCTTTGAAGCAAAAGATGGTAATGGATATACATAACTCTTTGAAATTCACAAAAGTGTCTAGGTCTGTAGGTTTGCACTGGTCTTTTCCCATTCATTGTTTTGTATATTTATTCCAAGGATTCTCATTCCAAGAGACTTCCACCATGTTCATGTGTAAAGATATCACATATGAGCAAGTCGAAAGTCTTCTTGGTGAAAATTGGGGTTTGATGGAAGGAATTGCAAAAGGTGATAAATATCTCTGTAAAATAGGTGGAACAGGTATAGCATTTCGATATTTGAAACAACATACTTCATTATACATCAGATTCTACTATGATCGTTGGATGTGCAAACTTGGCAAATGGATACCATTTCAAAGTTCACAGGGATCTTTGCATTCATTTGAAATAAAGCTTAGATTGCCCAACAATGAAACAGAAACTATTTTAGTGAATAATCATTGGACCTTGGCTAATCTGAGAGAACACTTGATGATTATGGGGTTTGAAGGACTAACTCAATCCATCTTCAAAATTCAAGGACATAAGGTGAGAAATGTTTCATGTTTTTGTTAAAGTAATCTTTTTGTTATTGTTTATTTTACTTTAATGACTTCAATTTCTTGCAAATTGATTACAGGTGGGCAGAAGAATGGAATACAAAATGAAAGTCCCTGTAGATTGGAGCAAAGATGGAACAGAGCTCTCATTGTCATAGTTCTTTTGCAACCTGATAATGTCACTTCTTGGGCCCTAGTCATTGTATCTCATGGTTTTTGCACTTTCAAGAACCTTGTAAAAAGTAGGACAATTGATTCATGTTAGATATTGTATATACCTTATTCTCTGCAATGATAATTTCAAAACTTTTGGAATGTCAAAAATTATGTTCACTACTTTGAAATGTGGTTGCTCATGTTTTTTTCTGTGCATTATTTTGTCATCAGAAACTCATTTTTTGAAATTGCACTTCTTTATTCTATACTTTTAAAAGTGGGCCCAGTCAATTTAAAAACTTGAAACTGCTATAAAAATGGCTCTATGTGCTCATTTCTCACATTTGCACTCTCAAAGAGCTAGAAAGCATAGACTGCAAGCCTCTAGAAATCTCACGCGCAAGCAATGGCTGCTAGCACTTCCACTCCCATGAAATCTCTTCGAGATTTATTCATGGAGTTTTTGGATACTACAGACTACAATGGTCGTACGAATTTGTATGACCTAGTCTGTAGAGTCCCTAATCTTGAAGGGACAATAGCCATGGATTCCGATGTGATCGATGAGATCACAGATTTTATGGAATTCTATATTTTAAGATATGCCATAGATATTCCAGCATATGAGTGTAAATGGGTCCCCTGTGACCTGCTTTTTTACATTCATAAAGGAGATGAGGCATTTGCGAAGCGCTTAAAGCGTTTCATGGCTATTGCTGAGGCTTCAGGGCACTTGTTAGATGACACAGTGCCCTTAATTAAACAATTAAATAAGAAAAGGAAAATGGGAAGAAAATATCTTTCATACATAGCAACAACAATCTTTTTTGTCAATGAGGAGCCCGAACCTTCACCCATGGACCTACCCCATCTTGTTACTGGGGGTTTTGTAGATGACAAGAAGGAACCCCAGACAGAAGCTCTCAACTTATTAGAAGAGAGTCGAAAAATTTCCAGAGAATTTCCTCAAGGAGTAGTGGACAAATTAAAGGAAGCCAGTACACAGAAGAGTCCACCCTCCAACTTAGACCCCGTGGAACCCACTCTACCAGAGGTAGAGATGGAAATGTTTTCAGTTGTACTTGTTGATGGAGAGGAATTTTTGTTCCTGCACGATATTGAGAAGGCATTCGGTCTGCCTCGACGAATGCCTTAGTATTTTCAGCTCAACCTCGGATGTTCCCATGGACAACACTTCTGACATTATCGAAAAGGCAACAATTCCACTTGGTGATTCAGTTGCGGACACCATTGCATTTGTGTGTGAAGAGATTTTGAGCCATGCCAACCAAGATGCCAGTGAAGAAGATCTAGCCACAGCAAGGGAAAGAATTTTGGAGAAGAAGATTCCAACATCCCCTGTTGTGGAGCAAAGTGGCATGGCCCATTCATCAATTCCACTAGATGCAATGGGAAGAGGAGAGGATGAAGACAGGCTTCAAGATGTAAGTCTCTACTGACATTTATGGTTGTCTCATATTCATACAAGATGTATCTATTTAATTTTATGATTGTCTATGTGCAGGAAACAATTGAAGTGGATAATTTTGCAGCAAGGAGTGGTGGTGACCGTGTTTCCCGGGGCCATGGCTCTTCCTTGGCACAGTACATTGGAAAATTGCCAAAGGAAGATTTTGTAATAATCCACAAGGACTTTTCCCCTCAAGGAAACTTCATGACTTGGTGTATGAAGGCCTTGAGTAAAGTTTTGTGCCTATCTACAATAATGCAAGGGACCAATTGTATATTTCTAGTTAGGAAGTCCCTTGCCCTTACTACCCTAGGAGTTAACTTTAGAGGAAAAATATTAGGTCAAATAGGAATAGTTTTGGGTCTTGGATTGACAGACCCTCAATTAATATCCCAATCAGTTTTGACTTACCAATTGCCTCTATCTTTTCAGAGAAGAAAGAATGTAGTGGAGAGGCTCAAGGCCAAGAGCCAATTGTAAAAACTTTATAATACCAATGTTTTGTTTTTCCAATTTCCATGTGCATTCAATCTATTATATCTTTATGGTTTGACAATCTCATAACTTTTGCACAGTTTAATCAGTCTTTTTCCATTGTTTCTTGTAGTTTGTGTTGCCCAAAATGCATGGAATGGCTTAGGAATGCAAAAAAAAGGACTGCCATAGAAACGCGGGGATGGGCCCTGCAAAACTTTTGCAGGGCCCATCCCCGCGTTTCTGTGGCAGGCCTTTTTTTTGCATTCCTAGGCCATCCTATGCACTAGGTTACCTGTATTGCAAGTCCATCTTCTCAATTAGCACCTTCACTTGGGGAAATGTGGAACACTCTTCTTATATGCAATAATTAGAGAAATTAAGACTCCTCTGGGTGCACATAAGCATGCAACAGTAAATAAGTGCATGTATGTTCATAAACATTGCTTAGCTGTTGGTCAGGGGGTTAGCATGCAGTGCACTCTAGCCAAGGCCAATCATATGCCCCCATGTGCATGGCATGGTTTTCATGGCTTGGAAATGTCAAAAAAAGGCCTGCCACAGAAACGCGGGGATAGGCCCTGCAAAACTTTTGCAGGGCCCATCCCCGCGTTCCTGTGGCAGGCCTTTTTTTGGCATTTCTTGGCCATGAAATGCATTAAATAGCATTACCACTTACAACAAGTACAGAAAAAAGAATGATACAACTATGAAAAACACTTCAAAGATGTACTGGAAAAACACACCTACAAACATAGGAGAAATAAACTTCAAAACATGTACACTAAGAGATAAACATTTGGGAGAGCAAATATGAGAAGACAAAGATTATATTCATCATTTGGGTTTTACAAAATATTCATCATATGGGATATACAAAAGGTTCTCCAAACAAGGGAGTACAAATTATGGTTAATGGTTATTCCCTCTAATTCTCCTAGCTAGCTGCAAATCTTTAGGTTGTATTGTCACTCTCTTTGCATGGATGGCACATAGGTTAGAGTCCTCCAACATTGATATAAGATACGCCTCTGCAGCTTCTTGGAGAGCTTCAATGGCTATCCCTTGGATACGAAGTCCAGCGCAATAGCGTTGGATCTCTTCCTTCACAACTCTTGCAAATGACCTTTGTGGAATCAGAAGCTCCACAGATTTTTGATAGTGTAGAATCTCCGCAAAGGCTCTGGTTTGCTTTCTGCGCCTTTGTGGTGCTCTTGCATTTGGGGGGATGTTGGGTTGTGGTCGTTGTGGTCTACGACGTGGTTGATAGTTCTTCTTTCTTCTTGGAGGATGCCTAGATGGTCCTGCCTCATCATTTACTTCCTCTACCCGACCTTGCTCTCTTTCTTCATCGGTTGGTCTTTGTCCTTGTCCTGGGGGGAGTGTCTTGCCTCCTTGTGTTACTCGATGGTTCACGGGGATATCATCATTGTTCCATGGTGGCTCATTTATACTTTCTTCATCTGAGGAACTCGATAAATTTGATGTCTCAATCACAACTCGTCTATGTCCTCGTTGTTTGGGCCTTGCCTTCATTGGTGTCCTGATTGGGGGCTCATCATCAGATGCAGAAGGGGAATAATTTATTCTTGGGATACATCTTTCTCTGGTGAAGCTTCATCCCCCCGCGATGCAATGCTACCGGACTGTGTCCCTGCACCCGAGTTTTGTCTTGAAGAGTGGCTTGTGGTTCGACGCTTCTTGTGGGGTGTCATCCATGTTGGGCGCTGAGTACCTTGCACATGGCTAGGGTAGACGACATGATCCTTCCTAGCAATCTGCTTTGTGCGTGCCATTCTCTTAGGTTGTAAAGTGGTAAAATGAGGAAGGACACCTCTATTTATAGGCTTTCACTTAAGAATTGTCCTGTTCACATTTAAATGGATAAAAATTAGGTTTAAGACATTAAAAGTATATTCACAAAAATAGTAGAATTTTATTTGAAGTGAAAGGGGTTATAAAAACCTTGAAAAGTATAATGCATTTTAAGAGTTTGGAAATTATTTCCAAGCAGAACCCTCGCGGACTCTTTGTGCACGCCATTGGGCATGATGTTCGGGTCCTGACGATGACATCCACTTCTCTCTTGCAATATCATGTTGTAGCTTTCATGTAATCTTTGCTAGTTGTGACCCACATGCCTTTTCCATTACATATTTTCTAGCAAATGTCGCACAAAAAAACCAATTGAACATTTCTTCTAAATAGTTTGATTGGAGTAGACCACCCCCATGATGAGTGTTTTTAAAGTAAACACCTCTAGCCCTGTAATGTGACTTCTCCATTCCTTGTGTACTAAAAATGTCCAGTGACCCATATCGATTCATAAAATATGCTCCATGTGCAAAAAGAATATGCTATGATCTGGTCACTAAGATATACACATAGTGTTTAAGACCAAATAAAAAAATGTAAGCGAAACTTACTATGTAATGTGTAATGTTGCTTTCTCCCCAAGATAAGATGAATGACTGTGTAAACTCCTTCAAAGTCACTTGGAATAATTCTCGTTGTGAAGCATTAGTGGAAACCAAACACATCAAATGTAACAATTGATCGAACGATGACCAAACCTTCTTTCGCTTGTTAATGAGATCAACCTGACTATCATTGTCAGTTGTAATTGAACAGAGGTCCTTCCAAAGCTCCCATTTCCCATCATCTTGACTATTCACATCTTTTTTAAAGAAACATCGTGCCTTCTTCCCAGTCATTGAAACTTGTTGTAAAATCTCTTGAGACTCACCATACTTCTTAACAACTAAAGATACGTGGCCACCATGACAACCTATAGAATTCAAAAGATCTTCTATTTTTTGGATTGCTATTGTAGACCTCTCTAGTGGTTTCATTGCAAATGCATATTCAACATGGAGCTTCAAAAGCCTATCAAAGATCCTCATGAATGCATGCAAAGTACAAAAGTGAACATTGACTAATGGAAATGGGATTCCAATCATTGCTTATTTTATCACGAGTCGGTTCCTGTAACATTGGACACCTCAAAAGTGATATCTCCCATTCCCTGTGATTCGATGAGTTTGTTTCATCAATTTCTTCAGAGTCATCAACTCTCGTCAATGCCCTTGCATGTTTAGACTGTCTCTTAGATCCTTTGTAACCTTGTGTACAATATGGGCAAGGATAGAGAGAAGATGCTCCTTGTTTACAACCTAACATGCATTTTATACTCTTAAGGTCTCCACCCAAATGCCATTCTACATCAAAATCACCTATATCATCTACAAAAAGCTTTTGCCCATGTATTTGAGAAGAGATTACTTCCGTAATCCACGGAGTCCTACTAAAAATCCATGAAATGACATTATTTGTTTCTTTGGGAACTTCTATAGCACCTAACCACCAGATATCTGTCTCTGATTGCACGCTGTAAGTCAAATGGTCCCTCCCTCCTAAAGTTTCATCACTCATTGCATGGTCCATAATTTCGTTCATTAGCGTCACACTCAACCTTTCTAGTCGCCGACCCTTTATGATTTGACACTCATCAAGCTTCAGTATGAACTTTAACTTAACATTACAGTCTTCACAAAAGAGAAAACATTATCTTAATATGACACTTGAATGCAATAGAACTTCAACACCAAATAAAATGTAGTAGGAGTACCTTTGATTGTTGAACTATAAAAGTGAACCATTGCTTGTTGAAGCTTCTGAAGATCCACAAATATATTGTTGAATTTAGTGTAAGTAAATCCTTGTGTAGATAGGATTTTTTATTGCTTCTTGGGAATATTTGGATGATAAATAGAGGCAGGCATAGTTTCTTCTATGAATAAATATTGTCCAATAGTACGAGTCACATCCTCATTTGAAGTTTTTTTATTGATAGACACTTTATATGGGCATGGAAATATACTTTGAGAAATACCTTGTGATTGTAAGGCTTGCCTAAGAAGGGTGTACATTGCAGTATACCCATTTCTACTGATGCCCGCTTCGTCACATATTGCCTGCACATCTTGCATTGTGATAAGATTTTTTAACTTCTTTGAAAACTCAGCTTCAACAACAACTCTAATACACTTTCCTATGCGTGAGTCTAAAGTAGAAGTGATTTCTTTGGTGTTTATATAGCTATTCATCAGCTTGAATTGGTCTTGTGTTGTTGATGAAGCAGTTATGTCTTCAATAAACGACCTACACAATGAAATATTCCATTACAAATCTTCATTAAAACATATAAAAGTAAAACAAACACTCACCTTGTTGCATATATACGTCGTTTGCGTGCTCCACCACCTTTTGAAAGAGCTTCAAAGGATGACAATGATCTTTTCCTATGTCTCATACCAAGTGGAGTCTCTTTCAGCTGCTGGAGATTGGCAGTTAACTTTGAAATTGTGCTTTGTTTTGCTTCAGTATCCTGTTCCAAATCTGCAAGTTGTTTTTGTAAAGATATGATTGTGCTTTCTAAAGTGACCACCCTCATATGATGGATGTGATATTGTTGGAACCAATACTTAGCAGTAGAAATTGTAGTTCTACTGTGAAGTTTGTGATACATGTCAACACCATCTTTGCTAATGACCAACAATATCAAAAACAAAGATGAAAAACCGGTTGGAAAGGAGTCTAAAGCATAGGTTTTGCTCAAAAAATGTGTTTTCTTGTATGTGTATGGGTTAAAGTGTATTTTTCCACTGAGTATGGCTGAAAATGATGAAATTTGAAAAAAGTCATTTTTTGGGGGAAGCATAGTCACGGATTTGATGATGTGGCACTTACTTTTGGAGGGAGTTTGAAAATTATACTTTTTCTAAAAGAAACTTCAGAAAATGGGCCCAAAAAAGTAACTTCCGACATATATATTAAAAACTAGGCTCTTTTGAGTTAATATACACTGAAAATGAGACTTTTTAAAAAAATTCATTTTTTTATTCAAATACATGTACGAGTTTGATGATGTGGAAAGTAGATTCTCTTTCTCTCTCTCTAGAATAAGAAAGAGAGAGGCCTATTGAAGCCTAAAAAAAAGCCTACTCCAGCCTACTAAAAAGTTCCCTATTAAATGCACTTTGTCCCCTTAAACAAGAACAGAATTAAGCTTAATCCCTAAAAATTAGGGATCCTTACAAGGCCCATGCAGGGTTCATTTTTTCCCCTAATGAAGCTCAATGCCATATCCTATAATTCAAGCATCTCCCGAAACTTCTTCAACTTCTCAGCTCCAAGTGCTTTGGTGAAAATATCAGCAACTTGCTCATCTGTTCTCACATAAACAAGATCAATATCACTTGCTAATACCTTCTCTCTGATGAAGTGATAATGTACCTCGATATGCTTTGTTCTAGCATGGAAAACAGGATTCCGTGCTAACTGTATGCTGCTAAGATTATCGCAATAAATAATGATAGGCTTTCCCACTTCCATACCTAAATCTACAAGTAGCATTTCTAGCCATGATGCCTCACATGCTGCCATTGCAGCACCTCTATACTCATCCTCTGTACTCGACAAAGCAACAGTGGGTTGCTTCTTGCTGCTCCATGTAACAGCTGCACTCCCAAGTGAGAATAGAAAACCACTAGTAGATCTTCTATCTGGAATGCTATCAGCCCGATCTACATCGGTGTATCCATAAACCTGCAAATCTACACCAGCCTCATAAAACAATGCATAATCCAAAGTAGCACTCACAGAATGTAGAGTGCGCCTTAGAGCATCCAAATGTGGCCTCTTGGGAACCTGCATAAATTGACTTTCAAGTCCAACAGTATAACTTAGATCAGGCCTTGTAATTGTGAGATATATAAGACTTTCCACAATTTTCCTGTACATAGTAGCATTTTCCAATGCTTCACCTGATGTAGTATCCAACTTCAAATTCTAATCTAATGGCATAGAAATTGGCTTACAATCAGCCATACCATACTTTTGCAACATATTCAAGGCATATTGCCTTGGCGACATCCATATACCTGTTTCTGTATGTATAAACTCAATGCCCAAGAAATAGTGCAGCACACCAAGATCTTTCATGTCAAATTCCTGCATAAGAAGTTGCTTTACCTCTTTGATGCTTCCTTCATTATCACCACGTACAATCAGGTCATCAACATAAATAGCCACAATAGTGATGCCATCATCAGCCTTCCTTGCATATAGTGAGTGATCTGCATCACACATAGAAAACCCAATGCTGGTTAAGTAATCAACAATCCTTGCATGCCATGCACGAGGGGCTTGCTTCAGCCCATACAAAGCCTTTTGCAACCTGCAAACATATTCTGGATGCTTTGAATCTTCATATCCTTGCGGTTGGTCCATATGTACTTCTTCTTGTAACTCACCATGTAGGAAAGCATTCTTCACATCCATCTGATGCAAAGTCCATCCTTTTGCTGTAGCTAATGCAACAAGTGTTCTGATAGTAGACATTTTAGCTATAGGGCTGAACGTTTCCTCATGATCAATGCCATATGTATGTGCATATCCTTTAGCTACCAATCGTGCTTTATACCTGCTTATGCTACCATCAGCATTATGCTTTACCTTATAAACCCATTTGCAGCCTATGGGTTTCTTTCCTTACAACAATGGAACTAGCTTCCATGTATCATTTCCATAAAGTGTAGCCATCTCCTCATCCATAGCTTTTTCCCAATCTACAATCCCAATTGCATCTTCAAAGAAAGAAGGTTCAGCATCTTGTATTACCTTTGTCATGTAGGCACAATGACGAGCCATATAACTGTCATACGTCAATCCTTGCACTAAATTCTGCATCCTCCCAGATCTTCTTGGTGTAGGGTCACTTTTGCTTGTATCATTTGCATGTGCCCTTCTTACTCCTAGAGTCTTCACAGAGGTCAGTTCAAGTTCCTCATCAAGACTCTTTTCTGAACTGCTTGAATCTCCATCAATGTCTTCAAAACCTGCACATGTTTTATGACTTGTGGAAAGCTTTTCTTTACCTTTCTTGGATGTATTTGATGAATTTGTTGGACTAAAATTCCACGCAATCTTCCACTCCATGGATTTGAGTTGGAACTATTTCTTGGTGATGCATCCGATCCACCCAAAACTTGAGATTCAACACTTGATTTTTCAGCATTTTCTTTGTCATTTGGTTCAAGATTCAGTCCTTCTTTGGTATCTGCATAGAAGCTTGACATTTCATCAAATACCACATCTCTGCTCACCTTTACCTGTCGTGTGAATGGGTTATAACATTTATATCCCTTTTGCTCAAGGGAGCATCCAATGAAGACACACTATTTTGCTTTTGGATCAAGCTTCGTCCTCAATTCATCTGGGACATGTACATATGCAATACAGCCAAAAACTTTCACATGTGATAAGTTTGGCTTTTGACTTGTAAACTTCTCTTCAGGTGTAACTTGATGTACAGCAGAAGTCGGAGTTCTGTTCATGATGTATACAACAGTATGCATAGCTTCTGCCCAATAACAATGAGGTATATTCTTTTCAGCCATCAAGGCTCTTGCTATTTCTGCAATATGTCTATTTTTTAGTTCAACAACGTCATTCTGTTGTGATGTGTACCTGCATGAAAACTAACGCCGAATTCCATGATTTTTTAGAAAACTATTGAACTCATTTGACATGTATTCACCTCCTCCATCATATCTTAATGTCTAAATGTACTTCCCTGTCTACTTTTCCACCATAGTTTTAAAATTATGGAAGTGAGTGAACACCTCGCTCTTCTCTTTCATGAAATATACCCATACTTTGTGTGTATGGTCATCAATGAAAGTAACATAGAACCTACAACCGCCCATAGATGTGGTCTTTGCTAGACCCCAAACATCTGTATGTACTACTTCTAGTACATTCTCACTAACATTATTGTCATGTGGAAATGATGCTCTTGAATGTTTACCAAATTGACATGTTGCACATACCTTTTGCATTTCTGCATCTTTGAAATTTGGTAGTCCATGGACAATCTCCTTTGACTGCATCAATTTCAGCCTTTGCAAATTTGCATGTCCAATCAATTTATGCCACATCTCTATATCTGCAATAACTCATGCGCCTTTTGCAAACATGGTTGCATTCATTTTAGGGATCTTCACATTAAGGTGAACATCCTACCCACTTTGTTTCCTTTGGCAACCAATCATCCATCCTGCTTGTACTCTTCTACATATAATCCATCAGCATTGAACCTGACTTGTAATCCCTGGTCAACCATTTGTCCAACAGAAACCAGATTCTTTGTTATATTTGGAACATGAAGCACATCAGCAAGATGTTTTACCTTTCCATCCTCCATCGATAGTGCTATGTTTCTTGTATGCTCAATAGGATGTGATGTGTCATCACCTGTTTCAACATATCCAGGAACTGGCAATTTTTGCAAAGTACTAACCATTCCGCATGACTAGTTATGTGATTTGAAGCACCTGAATCAACATACCAGACATTATCATTTGATTTTGAAACACCAGCAGACATCGTATTCATCATGTGATGTTGAACCATGAACAGCTTCTCAGAATCATCTTCACTTGTGGATGCATAGTTATTCTACTGCCTTCTATTATTTTGGTTCTTCAACCTGCAATCACGTTCAAAGTGTCCAAGTTTACCACAATTACAACATCCTTTATTGTCATTACCTGAATCATTTCTTTGGAAATTTTTGCGGCTTCTTTGGCTCCCCCTGCCTCGAAACTGTCCTCTTCCCCCTGCATGATTTTGTTGTTGACTTTGGTCTTGGTTACTATTTCCTCTTCCACTTCCAAAACCTCTACCTCTGCCTCTTCCTCTACCAGAGTAGAATACCTGCTCAGAACTAGATTCTCCTTGGGAGTTTGAATCCTCACCAAGATTCTTTTCTTCAATAATCAGCATAGATACCAGATCAGCAAAATTTGGAATATTTTCCCCGATTTGTATAGAAGTTTTGAACTGCTTATATGCAGCTCCTAAACCACGAAGACACACTTCCACCTTATCATCATCATCTACATTCACACCAATAGATGCAAGTGACTCACATATGCTTTTGATTTTCAAGGTGTAGCCACTTACCGACACACTCTTCTCCTCCAATGTATGCAGCTCGTTCTTGAGTTGCAATTTCCGTGCCTTTTTATTGCTCTCATACAATGTGACCAAATTGTTCCAAGCCTCTTTTGGAGTCTTAGCATCTTGTATAAGTACGATCATGCTATCCTGTATGCTAACAGATAGCCAATACATTACCTTTCGTGCTCCTTGATTCCATTCCTCATATGCTCTTACCTGATCTGCACTCTGATTCCTTTCTGGTAACTGCGGAGCATTTTCATTCTCTCCTTCAATGTACTTCTAGTAGCCTTTTCCCATCAGGAAATTCGTCATTTTGAATCTCCAAGCATGGAAGTTGTTCTTGTCTAGCTTATCACTCATAAGCTAACTCATTCCATCTGCATTTGCCATTTCTACAGCAATTCACAACACTGCAAAACACTACAAGCAGCACTTCTGTTTGAGCACTGTCGCACTATGATGTGACAGTTCGATCTCAGAAAAACACAGTTTTCGTGCATCAGCAGTACACGAAATCACTTGAAATTCTGGATCTGGAATATATGAGTGTTGTCGAACACAACACAAGTTACAACTTCTTAAACAGACCTGGTTTTTCTGTGGGCCCCACCTTACGAGCTCGAAACGGAGGTCGAGATTGCTCCGAAACTTTGATCTAACAAGAACAAGTGATCCTAAAGGGTTCACTCTCGAAAATATTTTGAGGCCTTCTACCTTCACGTCGATTTTTGTAGCAAATGAAGGTCATTTGTGAATCACGTTTTCGCCACGCCTTGTTGTGTACTCTTCATCGTCGCCTTCTCCACGAGTTCTCTAGAGCCACGATGGCTCTAATACCATGTCACGAGGAAGGAGATAAGGAAGAGAGATCACACACACACTCTCTCACTCTCAAGGAGAAGCACACACACAGATTGAGGCAAGGAAGAATGATCTTTTTCTGCTTCTTCTATTACATAAAAAGGAATGTACAAGAATGACCTAAAAAACAAGAATACAACAAGTGCAATATATAAAGATCAGTACATAAGGAAAAACCTAATGTCCGCGAATGAGTGAGCTGGCAAGGAACAAATGTGTCATCCTGGATCATCACATGTTGAGCTTGACATCTCAACACTTTATCCTCCACATCCAAGAGCTAATGTCATACTGATCTCTAGGTATTGAACCTAAGACTTTAAGTCCAAAGATTGAATGTGTTTATGAGTACACTATGTGTTTCAATTAAACTTTTATATTTTTTAAGAGAAAAAGAACTATTAAAAAAGCCAAAATTTCAACATGTGACGATCTTTAAAATACAATAAAAACCCAAAAGAAAGTGAATCTCTTGCTAGGATTTTGAGCTTACACAGTCAAATCAACGAGAAGCAAGCATTACTCGGAGAAGTGATAGGCTTCTCTTCTTCCTTGTGGAATGCCATCAAAGGGAACGACTTTGGAAGATATGAAAAGAAAGATGTGCAACCAACTTTAACCACCATATGAAAGAATGGTTGATTGATATATCCTTTGGCCGCATAAGAATATGTAATTGTAAGAAGTCCTCTCTCTTTAGACACCATAGGATTTTCCACTTGGATAATAACCTGACGAAAATTAAATGGAATGCCCATGAAAATGACTAAAAGTTCATCAACCTTCTCTATAACGCTCTCTAAAATATAAGTTTCCTGCTGACTCCTAAACATCACCACTATTGCACCTTCGGGACATCCTACCTGTGCTTTCTGCTTTGTTAAACACTTGATCCAAAAAGATTATACTCAAAAAGACTATATTCCTTCGCTATACAATTGTTTTATTTAGTTAATTCAAGCAAAGGAGATTAAGCATAGGGCGAACTTCCTCTTTGAAAGTGAATCCTTTTTTTATAATGCTTTATAAAACAGCCTCCTTTTTAATGCTCCGTAGCTTGCTTGTATTTCTTTTTCTTTTTAAAATAATTTAACACTATTTTATCTCCAGTAAATACGGCCGCTCCGACAGTCTGGTTCTGGAAATCCATTTGGCCTTGAGAAGAGAAAGGCGGAGACACAGAAGAGGAGCGAGTGTCTCACTGAAAACTGAGTAAACTTGAGTTTTTCTCGTGGAACGGTTATGTAAAAGTCGACTGTGTGCGTCCTTCAGATCTCCCCTCGCCATCGCCTACTTTCAGCGCCTTCTTGCAGCAGGTACTTCCGCTTGATTTTCTACTCTCTAGTGTAGCCAGAGAATCGAGAATACACATTTGATACACGCAATCTTAGCATCTGCTTGTTTCTACTCCCGGGAGCTCATTGTTTATCTGATTGAAATGTTATGAAAGTCTCGTTAGAATCCGTAATGTCTGGATCTTGGACAAGATCGTGTTCGTTTTACATCTTACTGTTTCGAGTGTCAATTGTCTGCTCATGCATCTTTACATTTTAATGCCTTCATGGTCTTCTGCACATTCTTTTTTTCATAATTCACTAGCTTCTTTGGGGACCGAATACAACACTGGATATAAATGAGTACCCTGGTTTTTTTTGAAGGCTTCATCTGGATCTGCCGCATGTACATTGGCTGTTCCTGGGTCTGCAGGTAGACGTCGCGATTTTGATGATCCCTTAAGTCATTCCTTTCTCCCACTATTTAGATCGAGCTCTTTGGATAGGAGCGATTTTGATGAATCTTTAGAACTTCATAAAGTGCAACTTTGCCGTTGTTTTGCAATGGCAAGCTACAATATGCTCCTCTTTTTTATGATCATGCTGTTGAGCGTCTTAAATGCCGACGCAGGCATAAGTGAGCTATCTCTCGAGCACGACTCAAGAGACTTGATTGTTATGGAAGAGTTTGGTTATACACGGGCAGGGTATTTAGAAATTGAAGTGAAGGATGCAAAATGGTCAGTTCCTTCTAATGCTGCTCTTGATCTTGAACGTCTGAAGTTAATGGGTTTCTTTTTGGCTTCCGAGGAAGATAGGATTAAAGTGACAATGGAAATTGACCAAAAGATGGTGGATTGCGTGCTGCAAAGTGATTCTGTTCAGACAGTATTCACATTTGCAGCATTGAAGAATGGATACCACAATCAAAGCTATAGTGTACGTGGTGCTAATTTGTACACTCTGATGTTTGCCAATTGTCTAAAAGATGTAAGTGTTTCTATGTCAGTGAAGACCTCTATGTATAACCTAGAAGGAAATGTGAAAGATTATCTTTCAGATGTGCAGTCAAAGCTTCCAGCTCTCTATTTCTCCTTCTTCTGCATTTACATTGTACTTGCAGCAATCTGGACATACGTTTGTGTCAAGCAGCGGGCTACAGCACACAGGATCCACATATTGATGGGGATATTGGTCGTGCTAAAAGCCCTTTACATGTTCTCTGATGCGGAGGATAAGTTCTATATCAGGAAGACTGGAACTCCGCATGGTTGGGATATTGCATTCTATTTCTTCAGTTTCTTAAAAGGAGTAATGCTTTTCACAGTTATAGTACTTATAGGCACAGGGTGGTCCATTCTTAAGCCTTATTTACAAGGGAAGGAAAAGAAGGTTCTTATGATTGTGATACCCTTGCAAGTTCTTGAGAATATTGCAACTGTTGTACTGGGAGAAACAGGTCTTTCAGATAGGTATTGGTTAACCTGGAGGCAGTTATTGATATTAGTGGATGTGATCTGCTGCTGTGCAGTGCTCTTTCCAATAGTATGGTCTATCAAACATCTTCGTGAGGCTGCCCGCACTGATGGAAAGGCTGCCAGAAACCTTGCCAAACTAATGTTGTTTCGAAAGTATTACATTGTTGTTGTGGCCTACATCTATTTTACTCGCATTGTGGTATTCGCTCTGCAGACGGTGACTTCATATCATTACAGATGGGTAAGTGAAATGGCACAGGAACTTGTTACCCTCGCCTTCTATGTTTTCACTGGGTATAGCTTTCGGCCAGTGCCTCATAATCCGTACTTTGTATTGGATGAAGATGAGGAAGAGGCAGCTATGGAAGCTCTCAAGGATGATGATTTTGAGCTATAGCACCCATCCTCTCAAGCTGAAGTGGGACAACTCTTGTAAGGAAACATGAAATACCAGTGCATTACTGCTTTCTATCTGTATAATTTGAAGTTGCTCCAACTCTGAATGTGCACAAATTCTTAGAAATAGGTGATTGCATTTCATTGTATTTGCAGATTAATTACAGAAGAGAGAATCTTGATGTATGTCTTTTTCCTGCTCATTTTTTTGTTTGATTTATGAAATACCATAAAATCTCTTGTTGTCTTTTGAGTTTTACCATTGTAAGATGTCCATTCATGGGCTTGAATAAGGGAAGGGAGCCTTGCAGCCAATAGCTCTAATAGTAACCAAGTAAACTTTTTGAATGTTCCACAATCTCATAGAGTATCTGTCTGCATAATTCGCTGTAATATTTTATTTGGCACATCATATTTTAATGCAATCTGGTAACTTCATTCCAAAACCTGCAAGAGGGCAGGCTTCTTACCAGACATTTCAAGCAGTTCATTAAGTAGCTCTTCTTGTGTGTTCTAGTCGTTTTTGTCTCTGTATTTTTAGGAGATTCCTCAGAGAGTAACTCTCCTGTATAAATTCCTGTTAGTTGGTGACGGATGCATATTTGTCTCTGCAAGCTCAAAGGGACTGTGACTACAATATTTGTAGTTATGATTGACACTACTTATTTGCGTACTTGCATGTGGGAAGCTATAAGTCTATCGCAATCTACAGATTCTATCATCTGAAGCTGTAATCATTAACTTGAATCATGTGCTGTAATATGAGTACTCAAAGAGGCTGAGCTCTAAACTAGTCCATAGGGGTGCGAATGGAATTAATCGGCAATTTATGCTAGTGAGTCGCAACAGAAACTGCCTGAAGCAATCATGTTGATATTCTGAAATTGTTTCAAGATTCTTTTTGGCTCTTCATCTATTATTCCTTCTCCATCGAGTGTTTTGACATTTCTGTTGTTTGTTTGTGGTACTTGCTAGCATTGGTGCTCATATCAAGTCTGATCTGATAGGGAAACACAAGTAAGAAAAACACGTGTAGAACAGAATTGCTGCTGTGTAGGACAAGAAGAAAATCGGATGTTTGGATGTTTGTAGATTAAAAATAAAACATTGATCTTAAGAAGTTTTTCTAGCCCCATAGATGGCTTTTTTTTCCTCACCCTTCTAGTTATGAAGTAAAAAGTATATTTTCCTTATTATTGCTTTTATAATTACACATAATATATCATCACAATTTATTTCATGACGCTATTTGACAAATCTCTTAACAATGAGAGAGAGAGAGAGGGGGAAAAACGATGTTTATTTGAAACGTTGAGAGAAAGTGTTCTAGATTAGGGGGTTGACCCCACGGGTACCTACGAAATTTGTGTATCAAATGACTCTTAATCATTTATCTCACACTCAATTCTTTCCTAAAATCTATAGTTTTAGAATTTTGTGTATCAAATGACCACTAGGGGGTTGATCCCACGGGTACCTCCGAATTGTGTATCAAATGACCACTCTTAATCATGTATCTCACACTCAGTTCTTTCCTAAAATCTATAGTTTTAGAGTTTTAATGATGTTTCCATTTTGAATAAGTTTACTGAAGTTCGTTTTGGAGTTGTGATTTTAAATATGAATTTGTGCAAGCTTCTATCATGGTTGAGTTTTCCCTTTCACTCTCGAAAGTGATAGATTTTGAATTTGTGCAAGCTTCTATCGTGGTTGAGTTTTTCCTTTCACTCTCGAAAGTGATAGAAACTAAGCTCCGTGACTAGAAAATTTTAAAAATGATATCTCTTGTTTTGGATATACGTAGGCACTTTTTTTTTGGGTTGCAATGGATTTTTAAAATCCTTCTCTTTGTCTCTTTCATCTCTCTTCCTCAATCTA
This sequence comes from Ceratopteris richardii, assembly GCA_020310875.1. Classification (NCBI taxonomy): domain Eukaryota; kingdom Viridiplantae; phylum Streptophyta; class Polypodiopsida; order Polypodiales; family Pteridaceae; genus Ceratopteris; species Ceratopteris richardii. The sequence goes on along the minus strand of CM035432.1, from coordinate 70,308,801 downwards.
TATAAATACGTGTTTTTATTTTCTCAAATTTTAGTGTAGTTTTTTAATTTTATGTTTTTTATCTAATTTCTTTCCCTCAACTTTAGTTTTTAAATATATTTATATTAAAATTTAGTTTTTTTTTTAACTATTATAAATGAAAATTTGTTAAAAATGATCTTTTAGTTTTTAGGGTATTTATTTATTTGTTATTTATCTAACTTTTTATTGATTTAATTTTTTTCATTTTGATTTTTCTTTTTAACATTCATATACTTTTCACGATTTATCTTAGTCTTATTCTTTTTTGCAATATGTTATCATTGGTGTTATGTTTTTCTGTTTCTGTTCATTACATTTCTTTCATAAGTTTGGATAGTTTCGAGCTTATGAAGATGAATTCATATAAATGTGTTCCTTGTGGGGTTTTGAGGAGTAGAGAGCACACATAAACAATACAAAAAAGAAAAAGAAGCTTAGGAGTACAAGAGAAAAATATATTAGAATTTATTCAATGTACAAAGAGAAGTAGATTATTATGGTTGTGGAATGTTGTGGGTTTTTGAGTGCTTGTAGAAGAAAGCAGAACATATAGATTACAAGACACGCACATTGCATCTATAAAAAGTGTCTTCCAAACTTGAACAGTAAGCTGATTACAACAAAAGGGAAACTTGGAAATGGAAAATGAATGTTACAAAGCAAAAGAGGACAAAGATGGAAAGTACCACCAAGTACTTTTAAGTACAAGAAGTGCAACCAAGTACACCAAAGTACATTAATTGTGGTACTTGCAAGTACAAGGACTTTGTGAACGGCTTGTTCTTCTTTGACCACCAAATTTGACTCTATGCAATCTTGCACTCAAGTGTTTGCCAAGTATGGAAGCAACAACCACACTTTCATCTTGAACTATACAAGTGTCTCCTTGGAGGTATTATGCAAAAAATCCCACGAAGTTTTCTTCTCTTGGACCAACTTAATAGAATGATAAAAATAATAGAATCATTGAGAGGACCATCTCCTTGTCCCTTGTCTCCACTTGTATCTCACTCTCTTATGCTAGCTTTCTTGGTTCTTTGTCGATAAGTTATATGCACATTATACTACATGCCAAAAGTATATGTTACTCATGTCTTCCTCATATTCTTTCACATATGCCATATGTTGCATGCACATTTTACATTTCCCCATTTGTTTTTTTCCATGTCTCTTTTAAGATCTTTGGCACGGGATTGACCATACATGGCAAGGTGGAGTCCATAGAAAAATCAGGTGAGTTTGCAAAACTGTAACTTGCATTTTGTTCGGCAACAGTCAAATATTCTAGATCTAGAATTTCAAGAGATTTTATCTATTGTTGATACACGAAAACATGTTTTTATGAGATCGAACTTTCATGTCATAGTGTGACAGTATTCAAGTAGAGGTATTGCTTCTAATGTTTTTGTAGTGTTGTGAATGGCTAGAGAAATGGCAAGTGCGGATGGAATGAGTCACGTTATGAGTGATAAGCTGGACAAGAACAACTTCCATGCTTGGAGACTTAGAATGACAAATTTCCTGATGGGAAAAGGCTACTTGAAGTACATCGAAGGAGAGAATGAAAATGCTCTACAGTTACCAGAGAGGAATCGGATTGCATACTAGTTAAGAGCATATGAAGAATGGAATCAAGGAGCATGAAAGGTAATGTACTAGCTATTTGTTAGCATACAGGATAGCATGATTGGGCACATACAAGATGCGAAGACTCTGAAAGAGACTTGGAACGGTTTGTTCACATTGTATGAGACCAACACAAATGCACAAAAATTGCAATTGAAGAACGAGCTTCATACACTGGAGAAAAAGGGCATGTTGGTAAGTGACTACACCCTAAAAATCAAAAGCATATGTGAGTCACTTGCATGTATAAGCATGAATGTAGATGATGATGATAAGGTGGAAGTGTGCCTTCGTAGTTTAGGAGTTGCATATAAGAAGGTCATAACATCTATTCAGGCGAGGGAAAATATTATGAATTTTGTTGATTTGGTATCCATGCTGATTATTGAAGAAAAGAATCTTGGTCAGGACTCAAACGCCCAAGAAAAACCTAGTTGTGAGCAGGTAGTCTACTTTGGCAGAGGTAGAGGCTTCAGAATTGGAAGAGGAATCAATAACCAGATCAAGTTCAACATCAGAATCATGCAGGAGGTAGGGGATAGTTTCGAGGCAAGGGGAGCCAAAGCAGCCGCAAAAATTCCCAAAGAAATGATTCTGATAATGACAATAAAGGATGTTGGGATCATGGTAAACCTAGACACTTTGAACGTGATTGTAGGTTGAAGAATCAAAATAACAGAAGACAATAAAACAACTATGCATCCACAAGTGCAGATGATTCTGAGAAGTTGTTCATGGTCCAACATCACATGATGAATAGGATGTCTGCTGATGTTTCAAAATCGAATGGTAATTTCTGGTATGTTGATTCAAGTGCTTCAAATCACATCATCAGTCATGTGGAATGGTTTAGTAGTTTGCAAAAATTACTAGTTCCTGGGTGATGGAATTTAATCCCTCATATTTTCACACTAGAAGTGAAATGAACCCAATACCTAGGCCCCTTCATACACCTTTTCTGCTACCCTACAACAAAACTATGATTCAGTTGCCTTACACTGATCCAAAACACCTAAGCTTTTAGCCACACTTATTGTGGTTGATAAGATTTCCAAAAAGCTATAGAACACTTAGATGTAGAAGCCTCTAGTCCACTGATTATGATTGACTCTTGAGGTTGAATCTGCACATCAAAGTCTACATATTCCTTTTGATCCTCTTCATCCGACTTTGCCTTGCCCTTGTCTCCAATCCATGACCTTCAATCATCAAAGAAAACATCTCTTGACACATATAGCTTCTTTAAGAGAGGGTTGTAGCACCTCTATCCTTTTTTCTCATTTGAGTAGTCAATGAACACACATTTCTAACTCTTGGGCTCTAACTTTGTTCTCACTTCACTAGGAACATGAACAAAGCATACACATCCAAATTTTTTGAGGTGCCCCATGGTTGGTTTCTTGCCATAATAGACTTCATGTGGAGTCAAGTTGTGCGCACCACCTGTTGGAACCTTGTTTTTCAAGTAACAAGTTGTATTCACAACCCAATAAGAGAATGGTAACATATCTTCATTTATGAGACATCTATCTATCTCAACCAAATGCCTATTCTTCCTCTCTGCAACACCATTTTGTTGAGGGGTGAACCTGCATGTAAAATGCCTTTTTATGCCATTGTCTTGCAAGTATTTTATGAATTTGTTGGAGAAATACTCTCCCCCTCCATCTGACCTCAATGTCTTGATGTGTGCATCACATTCTTTCTCAACAAGGGACCTAAACTTTTGAAAGCATGAAAACACTTTTGGTTTTTCCTTGATAACATATAGCAATACCTTTATTGAGTGGTCATCAATGAAAGTGATGAAGTACCTAGCTCCTCCCAATGAAGCCTCTTTGTGAGGGCCCCATACATCTGAGTGTATAAGCTCCAAGAGCTTAGAGGAAATGGCTTCCTTGCTTTCCTACCTAGCTCACAAGCATCACAAAACTCATGTAGACCTTGGCCTTCAAGATTTGGTAGTCCTTGCACTAAACCTCCTTTGCACATGCTTTTTAACTTGGGAATATGAATGTTTCCTATCCTCTTGTGCCAAAGATCAATCTTTGCAATCCTTTTGTTACCAATCAACACATAACATACCTTGTTGTGTATAGGAGCAAAATCTAGTGTGAACAATCTCCCTTCTTTGCTTCCCTTGGCAATGGCCTTGCCTCTTTGCTTTAGCATGCACCCTTTTGCATCAGATATAACATGCATACCTCTCTCTACCATTTATCCTACAGAGATAGGGTTCTTGGAAATAGATGGAACATGGAGCACACCTTTGAGAGTCTTAACAGATTTACCTTCACCTAACTTCACATCTCCCACATGTTTAATGGGATGCTCAGTGGTATCTCCTGTCTCCACACAACCTTTTGAGCTTGGGACCTGCATATGAACAAACGATTTCGCCATACATGACATGTGATTAGAGCATCCAGAATCTATGTACCACTATTTCCTTGGGATCACTAGTGTAGCCATGTATCATGGCTAGGAGGGTCTCCTTCTCATCATCCTTCTTGGAGTTGTTAGCATAGTTCCCTTGGTCCTTCTTCTTCTTGCCTTGTCATCCTTGAACCAACAATTTGAAGAAATATGATTCTGCTTACCACATATAAAACAAGTTTTACCTTAATAAGGTTTGTTCTTCACTTTGCCATTCTCGCCCTTCCTTGAAGATGATGCCTTGCTATCTCCTTCTAAATTTGAATTTTGTTCCTTGGACTGCGTCCACTGGCTTTTTCATCCTTTCCCCTTCTTGCTACTCTTGCCTTTGCCTTTGCTAGCATATAGGATGTGTGAGTGACCATCCTTCTTGGATGTGTCTCCTATGGCAACCTCTTCTGCCACTAGGTGTGGGATCAACTCCTCAAGAGTTGGTAGAGGATCTCTATACAAGATGGTAGTAATGACGGGTTTCCACTTGTCTTCCCCTCTCAGCCCATTTAGATTAATCTACACAAGGTCTTCCTCATCTACTTTGTAGCCAATGGATGCCAATTTCTCCCTCGACTCCTTCATCCTCAAGGTGTAGTCAACAATAGATTGACCAGTACCCTTCTCCAAGAATGGAGTTCATTCTTAAGTTGCATCTTTTTGCTTCTTGTGGAAGTGGCATATATCTTCTGTAAGGCCTCCCAAACATCTCTACCATGATCAAACTCTGATTCATGACCAATCATAGTGTTAGAGATTATATATGATATGTAGAAGATAGCTCTCCTATTCCTTTCCTCCTAATCCTTCAACATCTTCAATTCTTGATTGGTGATCTTTGGATCTTTGGGATCCACATTGGGCTTATCTTCATTTCCATATGCAATAAGTCATAAAACTTTGCACATGAGGTAGTTCATGACTCTAAACCTCCATGGCTGATAGTTGTCTTTATCAAGCAACTCCACTTTTTGATATCTGCCATAATGAATGGGAAATTAGGGTTACACTAAAATTTACCAATTGGCCTTGATGTCCAAGCTTTTGTGTCCTTATCCTAGAGTCTTCAAAGGATGTTTCCTGATCTGATACCTATTGATGGAATTTAATCCCTCAGATTTGCACCCTCGAAGTGAAATGAACCCAATACCTAGGTCCCTTCATACACCTTTTCTGCTACTCTGCAACAAAACTATGATTCACCTGCCTTAAAATTATTCAAATATGCTAAGATTTTAGCCACACTTATCGTGGTTCATAAGCTTTCCAACAAGCTATAGATCACCTCAAATGGATCTGTTTAGGTCAATCAACAACTCTATACAAAATAGACTATGTAGAGATGTAGGATATGCAAAAATTAGGGTTATAGAGATACACCAATTTCTTTGCACATAAAATTGATTTCGAGAAGCCCTCTTAGGAAGAATAAGATAAGTACATAAGCTACAAAATGCACCTTAAATCTCTTGAATTGGATATGTATACAATTAGTTACAATTGTTATAAGCAGACTATGTCTATACCTACAAGAGACTAGAGGGGGTATGGGCTTGATAGCCCCTCCTGTGGGATTTGAACTCATGACCTACTAGCTAGGAGTTTGATCGGCTAACCACTTGCCCCAAAAGCCATGGTTAAGGATTACTTCCTAATCCTCTCTCTTAAGGTGTGGTTCAACCAACTCCTGCCGGTCATTTCTTGAGTCTAACACTCTCTTACCCTTCTAGAGATCATTGTCCTCAATGATCAATCCTTGATCTCCCCTTGAATTGATGTCCTCAACCTTGGTCTCTTGAACCCTTGCTCTCAACCTTGGTCTCTAGATCCTTGCCTTTCCGCTTCTTGGCCACTTGCCTACTGACTTGCCTTACTTGCAACCTTGGTCTCTTGAGCCCCTTGTCCTCAACCTCAGTATCTTGAAGCTGGTTCCCACCCATGCTAGGTATCTTGGATCCTCAATCTAGTGCTTCCATTGGAAAGTTCGCTCCGAGACCTTTCCAATGGTATCTTACACGTCTAAATCTGACCTACGGATTGGGAGATAGGCTTTGATACCAAATGTGAGAAGTGGAGAATCACCTTTGGAAGCGATGCGCGCGCCTTCTTTTCCCAAGCCTACTTCCTAGGCGCTCATACCAATTGTGGGATTTGAACTCATGACCTACTAGCTAGGAGTATGATGGGCTAATCACTTGCCCCAAAAGCCATGGTTGAGGATTACTTCCTAATTCTCTCTCTTAAGGTGTGGTTCAACCATCTCCTGCCAGTCATTTCTTGATTCTAACACCTCCTTGCTCCTCCTTGCTCCTCCTTTGTGCATATAACATCCTCTTGCATTTTTCCTAGCTTGGACTGCTGGGTTTTAGCTCCTTGAGCCTTGGAGGACTCTCTCCTTGAGACTCCTTGAGTATATGTCTCCTAGTCTTCAATCACCTACAAGACTTCCATGCATTTGATGTCTCTTCACCTCCTTTTATAGCATTTGGATGTCTCTCCCGACTTTTCCACCACCTTAGTAGTGCCTTGCCCAACCTTGACCGACCTTGAGACTGCCCTAAGTGATTTAAGTTGTGACTTTTGTCCACATTAAGGTCTTTTGACCCCTTTATCCACCTAAAGCTTGCATAGTTCACATTTTCAACATTAAGAAGCCTCATATGAGATCATCTCAAAGGTGGGAAACCGTCTGAGTGGTGCCTATTATCTCCCATATAGACTCAACTTCCAATCTATCATTCCCATGACATATAATATCAAGCAAATGGCCCAAGTCCATATGTTGTATCCTCTATGGAGTAATAGTATGAAACGAAAATGTAAAGTGCCAAGCTTATTACTTGAGCATACCTAAATGGAGATAATAAACCATAAAATCCTTTGAAATATAGAACCAATTGCCATAAAAAGTGACTCAAAACCCATGTAGGACCAAATGATAGATTTATCATCATACCACTCTAGGTCTTCCTGACCTTGAGTATGCTCACAAGCAATAGTTTAATCTAAACTACCTTGTGAACTATGCAAATCCATCATCCTAGCTCATATATAAGAATTTCTTAGTAGTAAAATGCAATCCCTACATTCCGCCAACCAAGAAGTCTTTGGTTTGTCATCCATTTCCTTTGGACTAAGTTCTATTGGAAGAGCATATATTAGCACTATCGAAAACTCTAATATTTCTATTCCTTGTAGTTTCCCATATGAATGCAAAAAACACTCCTTTTGAGATCTAAATAATCCCTAAGTACCCATCCTCCTAGCTGATGCTCACACATAGTCCTCATGATGTAACATCAACTAGGATTTTGGTACCCCAATAGGTTAGATATATCCTTATCTCCTAGAAACCCTAAAGAAAAGATTCATAACTCTACTCCTAGTCTCACTAATGTTAGTAACTAGATCATCTCATCTAGTCAAGGACCATCACTGAAAATAAACATAACTACTTCTCTCTAGAGTCTCCATGTGAGATTCAATCTAACCACCATGATTAATTGATCTCCCTATTGCCTTGATAGAAGAGTGCCACTCCTATCAAGACAATCTAATCTACAGAGAGTAAAACTCTCTCTCTCTCTCTCTCTCTCTCTCTCTCTCTCTCTCTCTCTCACATCTCATCTAAGGAAAAGATCTCTGGTAGCGGAGTCTATTCCACTTTCCCTTTCCCTTTTAAAGAGATTTTGTTGAATCCAATTGCTCTACTTATCCATAATTGAGAACATATACATAAGTTCTCCATGTTTTTCCTTCCAAAATAGTGGAGAATCAAACTCCCATGTGAAGGAAAATTACATTGAAAAATAGAGTTAATGAATTTCTTTTGAAATGTAGACTAAGAGATATTTTCTAAACACCTCTTTCTATAAAGAAAAACATACTCTATTCTTCTCCTATGAAGAAATCATGTTTTCCTTTCCTTTTTCTCTTTCAAAGAATAGGAGCTAAAGTGAGACCTCTAAGCTTAAGTGAGATCTCCTCTCGATCTCTAAGCTAGCACCCACTTTCTCCTTTCCTTAAAAGAGAAAGTTGTGAGTTCATTTATTCCTCTCTTCCATGAACTAATGCATAGTCCTTGATTACCTTCATTGCTATGAAGATGGAGAAAAAATCTCCCGCTCAAAGAGCTTAGAGGATCTGTACTCGCTCTTTGGAAATGGATTCCTTGCTTGCTTACCTAGATGACAAGCATCACAAAACTCATGTAGACTTTGGCCTTCAAGATTTGGTAGTCCTGCACTAAACCTTCTTTGCACATGCTTTTTAACTTTGGAATATTGATATGTCCTATCCTCTTGTGCCAAAGATCGATCTCTGTAATCCTTTTGTTACCAATCATCACATAACATATCTTGTTGTGTGCAAGGGCAACATCTAGTGTGAACAATCTGCCTTCTTTCCTTCCCTTGGCAATGACCTTGCCTCCTTGCTTCATGATGCACCCTTTTGCATCAAATATGACCTGCATACCTCTCTCTACCATCCGTCCTACAAAGATAAGGTTCTTGGAAATAGATGGAACATGGAGCACATCCTTAAGAGTCTTGACATATTTACCTTCACCTAGCTTCACATCTCCCACATGTGTAATGGGATGCTCAATGTTATCTTCTGTCTCCACATAACCTTTTGATCTTGGGACTTGCATATGAACAAAAGATTCCTCCATACATGACATGTGATTAGAGCATCCAAAGTCTATGTACCACTTTGTGTCCTTGGGATCACTAGTGTAACATGTCTCATGGCTAGGAGGGTCTCCTTCTCATCATCCTTCTTGGAGTTGTTAGCATAGTTCCCTTGCTCCTTCTTCTTCTTCTTCTTGCCTTTGTCATCCTTGAAACCAGCAATTTGAAGAAATATGATTTTTCTTACCACATATAAAACAAGTTTTACCTTGATGAGGGTTGCTCTTCCCTTTGTCATTCTTGACCTTCCTTGAAGATGATGCCTTGCTATCTTCTTCTGAATCTGAATCTTCTTCCTTGGACTATGTCCACTCCCTTTTTCCTCCTTTTCCCTTGCCACTCTTGCCTTTGCCTTTGCTAGCATATAGGATGTGTGAGTGACCATCCTTCTTGGATGTGTCTCCTAGGGAAATCTCTTCTGCCACTAGGTGTGGGATCAAATCCTCAAGAGTTGGTAGAGGATCTCTATACAAGATGGTAGTGATAAAGGGTTTCCACTTATCTTCCCCTCTCAGCCCATTGAGAGTAATCTGCAAAAGGTCTTCCCATCTACTTTGTAGTCAATGGATGCCAATTTCTCCCTCAACTCCTTCACCCTCAATGTGTAGTCAACAATAGATTGACCACGACCCTTCTTCAAAGAGTGGAGTTCATTCTTAAGCTCTATCTTTCTACTTCTTGTGGAAGTGTCATATATCTTCTCTAAGGCCTCCCAAACATCTCTTGCATGATCAAACTCTGATATGTGATCAATCATATTATTAGATATTACCTGTGATATGTAGAAGATAGCTCTCCTATTCCTTTCCTCCCAATCCTTCAATATCTATAATTCTTGATTGATGATATTTGGATCTTGGGGATCCACAATGGGCTTATCTTTATCTCCACACACAATAGGCCATAAACCTTCAATCACGAGGTAGTTCATGACTCTGAACCTCCATGGATGGTAGTTGTCGTTGTCAAGAAACTCCACTTTTTGACCTAGATCTTCCATAATGAATGGGAAATTAGGGTTACACTGAAATGTACCTCTTAGCCTTGATGTCCAAGCTTTTGTGTCCTTCTCCTAGACTCTTCAAAGGATGTTCCTGCTCTGATATCAACTGATGGAATTTAATCCCTCATATTTGCACACTACAAGTGAAATGAACCCAATACCTAGGACCCTTCATAAACCTTTTATGCCACCCTTCGAGAAAACTCCAATTTACTTGCCTTACATTGATCCAAATCACCTAAGCTTTTAGCCACACTTGTTATGGTTCATAACAAGCTATATAAAACCTCAAATGGATTTGTTTAGGTTAGTCAACAACTCTATAAAAGATAGACTATGTAGAGATGTAGGATATGCAAAAATTAGGGTTATAGAAATACACCAATTTATATGTATAAAAAACTCATTTGAAAAAACCCTCTTAGAGAAAGTAAGGTACATATATAAGCCACATAATGCACTTTAAATCTCTTGAATTAGATATGTACACAGGGAGTTACAACTATTATAAGTAGACTATGTCTATACCTACAAGAGACTAGAGAGGGTGTGGGCTTGGTAGCTCATCTTGCTCCTCCTCTATGTTTTTCCTAGCTTGGACTGCTGCGTCTCACCTCCTTGAGCCTTTTATGACTCTCTCTTTGAGCCTCCTTGAGTATATGTCTCTTGGTCTTCAATGACCTACAAGACTTCCATGCATTTGATATCTCTTCTATTATACTTTATGGAATAATGGAATGTTATATGGATTTTAATGTCTTGAGGGTTTTAATGTGATTTGTGTTTTGATTTAGTAGGTGAAGACTCATGAGGGTGTGAATGCTTGTGGTCTTGTTCAGATATTTAGAAGAATATTGAGAATATAGTATTTTAGTTTTTTTTTGTAAAAATAATAGATCGCTTTAGAAAGATATATTTTTGTAAAAATAGTAGATTGCTTGAAAAGCGATGATTTTGTAAACAAAACAAATTTTTATAAATACACACTTTTCAAAGTGTCACCCTTATCTATCTTTTGTTCAAGACGTAATGAAAAATACATGTAAATACACATGCTTTGATAGATTGGTCCATCAGTGTATAAGGGGGAAGATTGTACCCAATTTGGTGTCAATTCTCTTGTCTCTTTCTATTTTGTTTATGTTTTTGTGAGGTTTCATTTCTGTTCTATCCTTTGTGTATGCGCATCTACGGGAATTGATCAACAATGGTATCAAAGATAAGGCACGTCTGCAAAGATATATGTATCAATATCTGGTCATGATTCGTGGTGTCTGCTCGTGAATCAGCAATCGTCTGGTCCAAGTCTTTGTTTATCAAGTTCGTTTATTTTTTATTCGCCGGTTTGTTTTTTTTAATTTTTACATCTCCATGATAGATAATGGGATCCCCCTTTGAATGTTATAGAAAGTTTACTGGTTGTACTTCTAACATGTAAGTTAGAGACAATCCATCCAAGTAGAGAATGGATCCAAGTAGAGAATGGGAGTTCCCCTTAAATGATGTGAAAGGTCTCTTGTCCATGTTTTCTTTTTCATTTCTTCAAAAACGTGCTTGAACTATATTGAAAGAGAAAGGTTAAAAAAGAGATTTAAGGAGATTTGCAAAGTAGGTTTATGGGCTTGTGATCCCATTCTTGTCCATGTTTTCCTTAGGGAGCTTTCAACCTCTCAAACATTGGGATACTCATCTCATTTTTCACCATATGTAGCTCATCAAATATGCAAGCAATGATGTTATTAGATAGCCATCGTGCTATTACATGTCCCAGATGGCTCTCCAAAGAAATGTTACATTGGTTAAGAAGCATACATATACCTTAAAAACATCTTATACAAGATGAATATGTGGATTACACATTAGGATAAGAAACTCCATATGATACTCGAGCCTAGATACTTAATAAGCTGCAAATAATTGTGCCTTATGGTAGAATCATGAGAGGAGGACCTCTCTATGTGCTATTAGCCTTTGTTCTTATTCCTCCAAATTTTCTTACCTTAACCTTTGTTCTTATTCCTCTAAAATGGCTTATCTTGTGTATGAACTTAGTGTTGGATCATACACAAGCATACATCCATTCATAAAATTGTGAAACCAATGAGGAAAATTCATTTGAGGCATTGACATGTTGAAGAAGAAGAGAGAAAAGTCTGACTAGTTGCTTGTGAGAGAGACCTCTTTGTTTCTTGCCAAATAGAAAAGGAAGGAGTTATATTTACGAATGGATATTTCCTCACATTTTATTTGTTTCATGAGGGAGCTATGAAGAGAAATTCTAAACTTTTTCCATTCTCAATGAGTTTGTGAGTTTTTGTTTAAATGTAGGTTTGGCAAGCGCCTATTCCCCCGAACTTTAACTTTGAAAAACCAATTGTACAAGTGAATGGGCATAAGACCCACAAGATCCCCCGTATTCCACAAAGCAGAGCTTAGGCAAGGTTACAACTAGTACAACTAGTTTAAACTAACCAAAGCCATTACATGTCCAACCTGGGGGTCGAACACAAGACCTCTGCTTCAAGAGACTAGTGCTTCACCAACCCACCTATGGGACGTGGACAACAAGTTGTGAGTTGATACACTCTTTCTTTCTCTGATTCATGCTAACATTAAGCTATTGAAGTTTCTTACGAAATTTTTGTAGAATGCTACAAAACATTTTCCATTTTTGAAGGTCTCCCTTTACTCGCTTTTTTGGAGCTAATACCTACAATATCCTCACATAGATGTCAAGATAGCAAGTGGATCGATGCAAGGAACACCTACAAAGATGCATGTGAATGTCTCGTCCTCATGTGTACTTGCATAACCAACATACCTCTTTGTCCATCTAGATGGGTCATCTAAGTGGCTCCTTACATGAGTGCCACTTGGCACTCATGTGAGAACACATGTGTTAGAGCCCCTAGGGGAGGTTGCCACATCCCCACATCCTCACACTCCATGTATTATTTTGTTCCCCTTGAGTCTAATTTTGTCCTCCATGATTGTGTTGGAAGGTTGGTGAGATAAAGAAATAAGAACTATGATAAGTACTCCTGTCGAACCCCATGTACCTTTTGTACATGGTGATCCCTATGTAGTGTCTCTACATATCCTTCCCCTTAAGAAGTCTCTTGGGAAGGTAGCCCAAAATTGGGAAATCATATTTGAATGGTGATCATCCTCTCCAATGTAGTAATATCCTATAAAGTATCCTTCCACTTTACTAGCCACTTTGTATATAAGTGACTTCTAGACCATTTCATGTTCTCTTGAGTATTATGAATGGACCACAATACATAGGAGATAACTTTTCCCAAGGTCTTCTCTCCATGTTTTCATATCTAGATGGAACTACAAGATGAACTTGTTTTCATACCTCAAAGTTAATTGCTCTTCTTTGAGGGTCAACTTCAGCACTAACTCTATCTTGAGATCTCTCAATGTTGTCCTTTGGAAGATTAAGCATATTGTGCATCTCCTTTAACCCAGAATTGTGGAACATGTAGCAAATAGTGTTCCAAAACTTTCAAGTATCTACTCATAGGTAGAATCAAATAGAAAAGTCCTAGAGATCCCCATGGACAAGATAGGAGATATGAGTGAAGGAGAAGAAGGAAGCATCTATCTTTCTATCACTTATCAAGGATACTTGACCAAGGCAATCCTAGATTTAGGAGCAGGAGTTGCCATTGTCACCACTTGCTTATGGAAACATTGGGCCAAAATAGCTTCGAGACCCACGTGAATGAAATTGTAGATAGCGAATGAACACATATAAAACCCATTGGAATTATTAGAAGGGATCACTCTCACCACTTGCGGTATGGAGTTTGAACATACTTTTGCTATATGTGAATTCCAAAAGGATCATGTGTACAAAAAGATCTTGGTTAGACCCTTTATGAAACAACTGTAAATATTGTAAGATTGGGGAACCAATTCTTTGTACTTATAGCACTTAGGAGTAATTACCAAGGTTAATCTTAAGGACTACACTCATATAGATGTACCATCCTTACAATGGAAATCCATTGATAAAACAAGAGGACATACAATTAGTACACTCTATAAATTCAAATCCTTCATACATGCATGAGAGCACCAACTTATGGATGTGCAATGTTGCAAAAGAAGAGGAGAGATGATTAAAGCCAAAGAAATAGGAGCATTGGAAACTAATAGATCAATTCAAGACCTAGCCTATGCTCTAATATTTCTCGATGAGGATTTCGAACCTCTTGGTTGGGCAAAAGTCTTACCAATGATGGATATAGCTGTGAATGAAGAATAATGGGCTCCCTCCAACTCTATATAAGGAGGGCCTCTCCCCCCATTTGTACTTGGTTAGAAGCTTGAGGAGCCTACTCCATGATCTTGGTAAGCTCACTCTAATCCATGTGGGTTTTCCCATTTCTTAGTCTACTCACTTTTGAGTCTCACACTCTTTCATTTTGTGAGTACAATCTTCTTTTCATTTTGCTTCCGCATGTCTACTTTCTACAAAAGCTTCTCCTAGTGATTGAACCAATGTATAATAATTTTGATATGAACAAAAGACCTAATTTTTTTATCACTTAAGAATCATCTTGATTCTTTACTAGAGTGATAATTTGCTAATTTGTTAAGTCTCCCAAGGATTCAGCCTTGCACATAGCTTGTCCAAAAGATACACTAATATGTTCTTCTTTTGTAGCTATGCAAACCAAGGTATAACTACTGTTGCTTGCATGTGCTTGCATGCATGTACTTCATGCATCTAAGTTGTGCACAAACACACTTCTCTTGCTTCCCTTTATATTTCAACATATTTATGCATATGGTTTTGTGCATCTAAAATCTTTGCCGAATGGAAGAAAACCTTAGAGTGTATGTAAATGTGATCCTTGAACTTGAATTTATTCAACAAAATATTCTTTTGAAAAAAATGCACAAACATTGTTTCCTTTATCATACATGAAGTAGAAAGTAGTTTAAAGATGCATGCAAGTGCTTTTAGTGCTTGATTTCCATTTCAATACATACTATATTTGCCTATGTATCATTCATTAACTTCTTGCCTTTGATTGAACAATCATCAGCAATTGAAACTCTATTTTATACTTCAATTGTGGATTGATGCAAAAAGAATGAGAACTATGGAAAAAATGTATTGAAACCAAGCATAAATTAAAGAGTACTTAGTTGCAATGCAAGATTCATTCTTCCTTTGGACTATGAGAAGATCCATCATACTCCTCAACGCTTCTTCAAACAGTGCTTTCGGAGAACAAATCATCTACCGAGACCTACTAAATTTGCTCTATTTCTAGTGATCTTTATAGGACAGATCTCTACTATTTGGAAAATGACAAAGCCGTAAATAGCGAACACGTCTGTAGGACTCGAAATCGTGTGCTGTCAAATGAAGGCACCAAGTTGATGAAGAAGCTCTCCATTCATACGTACATATTATGTTGTGCATATATGAAGATAATTTTGCATATTATGTTGCACATATGTGAAGATGATTGTGTTTTCCATTCATTTGTTTGATGCGTGTGCCCCATAGAATATTAGATTCAAAAATGAATTATTCTTGAGCTGCTCAATAAGTTGCACGATACAAGACTCAAAACATGCACATCGCCATAAGTTATACATCTACGCTATCCAACCGTCCAAATCTTGTCTATTTATGATATAAGGCCACACACACCAATCAGGAGGAGGCGAAATAAAGTGCTCGCAAACTCCTCATTAAAAAGAGAAGAACACATGCAAATGAAATTCAATATCGTGAAAGTGTGGAGGATTGAAATGAGGCTTCTTTCATTCTCTTGGACAAGATGATATCCCTACAAGGCCTCTGTGGATGCTCAACCTAGGAGCTCTTACACCAGTGTAATGAACTACAATCATAAGGACCACCATGTGCTAGAGAGAACTCTCCTCCCAACCTTATCCCTCTATATATAGCAATGTAATGAACTATGGTCCTAAGGACCACCGTGTGCTAAAGAGATGACTCTCCTCCCAACCTTATGCCTCTATATATAGCTCTCTCCAAGGGACTGCTCTCTATGGCAGGTGGGTAGCAATCATCCAAGTGTCAAACATGTAATTACATATGCACCAAAGCATCCACAACCTAGGAGCTCTTATACCAATGTAATGAACTAAGATCATAAGGACCACCATGTGCTAGAGAGATGACCCTCCTCCCAACCTTATGCCTCTATATATAGCTCTCTCCAAGGGACTGCTCTCTATGGCAAGTGGATAGCAATCATCCAAGTGTCGACCATGTAACTACATATGCTCCAAGTTTCCCAATTAACTAGACTCAAGTGGATGTTTCTAGAAGGCTCTCAATCTCTTGGAGCAAACGACTCTCCCACAACTCTTGTTGGGCTTGAACCCAAGAGCTTCTCCTTCCCATCCATATGACTTAACCACTAGGTAAAGCACCTTTGCTTGTTTTAGAAAATACATGAACATATGCTTAAGTCCAATCTCGAGATCATTGTCCATTTACACAAGTAGCCAAACAGCGTCCAATTTCATATTTGAATGAATTGGTCAAACACTCATATCATAGACTTATTTTAGAGCAAAGCTTAGCTTCTTTCTTTCATGGATCATATTCATGTGCTTCCAAACAATTCAATCTCATATGTTTGATATACATTAAAAAAACATTGTGGTGTTTTTCCTTTCTTCAAGTAAGTTCCACCTTCCCATCGATTTCAATTGAAAGGCCATCAACCTCTTTATTAGCCTTGATAATTCAGCCCACTTTGTCCGGAGGGAGATGATTGTGTGTTATCGTAATTCCTCTATTATGACCTGTATCCATAGGACATATAGTATATATTGGTTGCTGTTACCACAAGATAGCTTGTGATAAATCAAGTTGTACCTGATTGGCTATCATGGCTTTACTCTACATGTCATATATTGCTTTGTACTATGATTCATTAAATTAAAAATAGCATAGTACACTTGATTTAATGCATAATTTGCAATAATGTCCTTCATTTTGGCATTTGTACAATACATCTGATGGAATCGGTCATTTATCCCCACATATGGTATCAAGGATATAGCCTCCGAAACCTGCTACAAAAATGGGTTAGCTATCTTCAGATTCCACTCTAGTTGTTCAATAGCATCAACAATCTAATCCAACATCTACATACCATCCAGGGCATAAAGACAAAATTTAACATAGGGTTGAGACCTATAATAAACCACCCTTACACCACATCCTATGATGGAGTACGCATTCAACACCCCGTTTAGAACCTCTCTCTATTTCCCGCTCACATCTTTGCGAGGATTTTTATGTCACTTCTGTCCGGATGAAGCAAGCATCAAATCATTATCTGCATTTTTTCACCGTTAACCCCGATGAGAAGGAAGAAAGAACGTTGCTTCACCAAGAGCAGCCCCTCCTTCAAACGAAGGCAACCAATCTCCACAATATCAGGGAACAACGCAATAAAGACCACGTGAAGAAAATGGCAGCAAGAGGACCAGATATCGCAAATGGAGGTGTAAAAATCTACACCATAGAGTGAACATGTGCAGCTTAGTTGGAATTACTCAAGACCTTTCGCCCCTGATGCGACGGGCGAGCTGAATATCTTTCGGCATGATCGTCACCCGCTTGGCATGAATAGCACACAGGTTAGTATCCTCAAATAGACCGACAAGATAGGCTTCAGAAGCTTCCTGAAGCGCAAGGACTGCAGAGCTCTGAAATCGCAGATCGGTTTTGAAATCCTGAGCAATCTCGCGGACCAGACGCTGAAAGGGCAGCTTACGGATGAGAAACTCCGTACTCTTCTGGTACTTACGGATCTCACGCAAAGCCACAGTCCCAGGTCTGAATCGATGAGGCTTCTTGACTCCACCGGTAGCCGGGGCAGACTTCCTCGCGGCCTTTGTGGCAAGCTGTTTGCGGGGGGCCTTGCCTCCTGTAGACTTACGTGCAGTTTGCTTGGTTCTTGCCATGGCAACTAACAAGAAGAATACTTGCGAGTCTGGCAAACGAAAAAGAACGACGTGTGTTTTGTCGACGGAGACGAGCCCTATTTCAATGTGGCTTCCTTAGCTCTGATTTACCGCTCCATTTCTGCACCGTAGATTGTGTTTCACAATCGAACGGTGAAAAGTGATCATCTACTCACTTTCATTTTATTGGCGTTCCGCGTATTGAGAGGGATTAGAAACCTCACACGCCCTCGGACAGAATGACCTACTACTAAATGACTAGTAGAAAAGCTTGGACAATCTTTGTGAATCCATTTTACATAAGGTTTTCTAAGGGTGAATTCACAAAGTCCGGGTGGCACATCCCTATTTTTCTCTTGCCTTTGGTATGGCAATTCACACAAGGTAGTACTCAGAATAGATGCATAGTCATCTGAACCATCCCATTATCAATTCAAAATCGGACAACCATAGAGTTTTTATGTTCTGCTTGTCTCGATTTTGTTCCGAGGGGGTGAAGCCAGTACAACATTATGTGGGTTTGGAATGTTTTTTCATTCATCCCAACCAACAAGTTTTTGCCACATCATCTCCTTTTTGTTGCCACCGTGTTGTGCGAACTGTTATAAGAGGAAGTTTGATCTTACAATCTACCTTTTTGATGGTTGAATTAATTGAAAGTACAAAGTGAAGGTCAATCCCACACAAGATGGAGTTGAGTGTGTAGACCCTACTAAAAATGAATAGAGCTCGAAGGCCCGCTAAAGGTAGAGATTGAGTAGAAATAGCGCTCATACCAAAGGAGGATATTGGTTTCAACCTATTGCAATGCGCATGGCCCTTATCCTTGATAACAAAGATAGCTGATAGCACCTAAAAACCAATTAATCCCTCAAAAAAAAAACTAGTTTTTCTTCTCACCACTACATTGTGAATGAGGGGTGTCCTTCCAACAAAACCACGGGACTTCAACCCAAGCCCCCCCCCCCAAAGGGATTTTGGTTCCACAATTGAACTTTTTATATTCTACCGAAGTGTGATTAGTTTTATTGGCAGTCCTCTTTGCTAGTGTTGGTTCTCATGGAAGCACTTCTTTCATGATGATTTCATCAGCAAGGAGGAGCTCTTGATCATTATTGATTCTCAAAGAATATTCTTATCATGCTATATTCCCACAAATTTTTCCCTCATTTGTCCACCCTTCCACGTTCGTCTTGGTAGTTGATGATGGTTAACATCTTGATGGACCTCCTGATGGGTTTTTACATTTGTTTTAAAGTGTCTGTAAGCACCCTGTTGGTGATTCATGGTAGATCTTGATTTTGATTTTGCCAATCCTTTTTCATCTATAGAAAGAACTTAGGGTGAGTTCAGACAGGGTGATACATTTTTGTTGACACCCCCAAGCTATATGCTCTCCAATTTACATAGAGTGACGACTCTTTTTGAAAGCTAAAGGAAAATTCTATATCTATTTTTTTTTTTAATGGAGGTTCGGCCAAAGCCTACTCCCCCAGACTTTAACTTTGAAATTGCAAGTGTACAAGGAAGGGCATAGTACCCATGGGACCCCCCTTATCCCACAAGAACATGGGTTTACAAGACTGGGTTAAACGACGGTCACAACTACCGCAGAGATGGACAAACGGTGGCCAACAGCCACATACAACAGCTTTTTCCAAGATTCATATGTCCCTTACATGTTGCTGCCAAGGGTTGAACCCTCGCCCCCGCCTCAAGAGGCGAGAGGCCCAACCACCAGGCCAGCGAACTGGGACAAATTCTATATATATTAGTTGAAGCATTAAAATGGTCAATCACGACACAGCGTTCTTGTGGGATAAGGGGGGTCCCATGGATACTATGCCCTTCCTTGTACAGTTGCAATTTCAAAGTTAAAGCCTGGAGGAGTAGGCCTCGATCGAACCTCCACTTTAAAAAAAAACATGAAGTGTGTCGCCACTCTATGTGAACCTAGCCTCTTGAATATGCAGAGTCTCTTTGACTTCCAACCTTCGCGAGTTGATGCTTCAAATCTCTACAATTAGATGAGCTTGATATTGCAAATCTATCTAACTACAAATTGTCACATCTAAAGTGGCCATATCATCCTTTTATTTGGTGAAATCCACTCTATTTTCTCCATTTTTCTCTCAAATTTTTTTTTATGGACTTCACAAAAGTGTTTCAAGTGTTTATTTGGAAACGGTGCAAGTTGTTGAAAAAGTTGTTGAAACTTTTTATTTGGAAACGGTGCAACTTGTTCAAAAAGTTATTGAGACATTGAGTGTTTTATAACCAAAAACATGTCATAATCTCTTTCGAGAATTTCTTTGTCCTTTCAAAATTTGACTAAAATTGACATTTTTTTATATTCACCCTACTCAGGTAGACACATATTTTGGGAAGAGCTAGAAAAACTACATATTTCAAAAAAGTTACCACTAGCCAATCGCCATATTTGTTTTATTCATTAAAACTAGGTCATTGTCTTAAATATAATTGAGAAAATATTCTCTTCTTATCAAATCCTCGTTCAAATACTTCATATTCCTACCACTTGGACAATGTTAATCACTCTAAGTTTCTTTGATAGCTCCTCTAGATAGCTAGAGATGGAGGCCATAACATCCCTAAGACCCTTAATATTACAGAATCAATTTTACACAGGTTTTGTAGTTTTGAGAGTTGTAAATATGTTTTAAAATAGATTTTCTAGAGATGGAAAAAGCCTTCCTACAAAAATCCAGAAAAAAACAGCTAAATTAGAGTAAATTTTTGTACTTGATATTGTTCAAATGTATTAAAAAAGCGGTTCGTGAGGGGAACACTATAAAAAGACCAAGGCACACTTACAATGACTTTTTTTAGTGTATGTAAGCGAGCACTTCTTCTTGCGAAATTTGTTGCATGAGCTGTAATGGTTTCTTTAAGACTTGTTTCTACATATTTTATGGTGTGTCACACTTGCTACTTGGTTCCATATGTGTCTTTTACCTTAACCTTAAGTGTTTTTGGTTTTTATTTATGATTAAATGTTGTTTTGGTGCAAACTTTTGGTGCTTATTGACAATCCACAACCTTTGTTATTCTCCACAAAGCTATGCATGATGTTTTTTTTCTCCACAAAGCTATGCATGATGTTTTTTTGCATTTTCACATGTTTCAACTTGTAAAGCTTTCTGTTAGCTTTGCAATGGGTTATGATACAATTGATTTGGACAAATAACAAGGGAGATATGGCCATTTTTTTATTGGTTATCTTTTTCTTGTAAAGCTTTCTGTTAGCTTTGCAATGGGTTATGATGCAATTGATTTGGACAAATAACAAGGGAGATATGGCCATTTTTTTATTGGTTATCTTTTTCTGATCCCTTGTATGAGCATGACTTTGAGCATTGAGATAATGATGGAGTGATCACCATTGTTAGAATCGACATCACCATTGATCATGGGGAGGAGTTGGTCACTATTGAACCCATCATCATTGATCATTTGGTGGAAATTTTCCATTGATCTTCAAAGTGTGATCAAGCTTGATGAGATCTCATGTGATCTTGTGAAGAATTTGATCTAGGTTAATCATTGGTTGATCATATGTGACTCTTGTACAAGGTCCATGTAGGGAGGTTTTTGTGCAAGATTCATGTGAGCTTGAGGATGATCAAGCGAGTTGGTAGTTGATCACAGGGGACTTTGGCAAAACATCTATACATTGTGTCTGCTTATAGCCTCTAGCTACAGCAAGGCGGAGGTCTAGTCTTGTAGATTGAATTATGAAAGATGTATGCGTGCACCACGCACTACATATCAACACTTTTTAGATCCATTTCATGGGAGAGCCACGACCACACCTAGGTAACATGCATGATGGATTTTGAAGTTTAGAGGTATGTCAACTCTGGTGCTTGTAAATTTTGTTTGTACATCGACTCTTGTACACCATAGCACAAGGTCCCATCCACATTTTTTTCTCCTTAGCTTTCTAGGTAGGATCATGTATTTGAGGTTGTATTTTCTACATCCACATATGTCAATCTTCTTTGCATCGTTAGAGTAGGATTGTGGTATGATTATACAAAATGTGAAAAAGTGTTTTCTACAAAACTTGGAAATTTGGGTACTTATATGAATCTTGGAAATCTTGTTTTTGTATGACCTTTGGATATTGGTGATTATACAAAGTTTGGAGAGTTAGTTTTTAAACAAAAGTTTGGAACCTTGGTCCTTGTATGGATCTTGGGAAGGTGGGCCTTTGTATGATCTCTAGAAAGTTAGAATCATTTTAGGGGAGGTGGCTTAATTTTAGTTCATTACTAAAATTAAGTCGTACATAAGACGATTGGTGTTCATTTGGGAAGGAGACCAATGTGGCATTGAGAAGCAATTTGGTGGACTATCTCAATCTTCAGCTGCTTCTCACCGAGGTCAGCTTTTGTCTCCACTGTCGGCATCTTTGTCTTCCCCTCGAATCAGGAGGTCCATCAAGATGTTAACCACCAAGAACTACCAAGATGAAAAATGAGGGGAAAATAGTCTTGGGTTTGTGGGAATATAGCATGATAAAAATATTCTATGAGAATTAATAATGGCCAAGAACTCCTCCTTGATGAAGAAATTATCATGAAAGAAGTGCTTCCATGAGAAGCAACACTAGCAAAGAGAACCACCAAGAACACTAATCACACTTCGGTAGAATATAAAAATTTCAATTGTGGAACCAAAATCCCCGCTAGAAAAACTACATATTTCAAGAAAGTTACCATTAGCCTATTGTCATATTTGTTTTATTCCTTAAAACTAGGCCATTGTCTTAAATATAATTGAGAAAGTACTCTCTTCTTATCATATCCTCGTTCAAATACTTCATATTCCTACCCACTTTGACACCATTGTCTTAAATATAATTGAGAAAGTACTCTCTTCTTATCATATCCTCGTTCAAATACTTCATATTACTACCCACTTTGACAATGTTAGTCAGTGTAAGTTTCTTTGATAGATCCTCGCTAGAGACATAACATCCCTAAGAGCCTTAATCTATGTGACTGCATTCTATCCTCTACATAAAATGCAGTCACATAGATTTTTTTTTAGTCACATAGATTTTTTTCTGGAATTTTTTACAGAAGTTTTGTAGTTTGAAAATCCAAAAAAAAGCTAAATTTGAGTAAATTTTTGTACTTGAGATTGTTCAAATGTATTAAAAAAGTGGTTCATGAGGGGAACACTATAAAAAGACTTTTTGCTAGTGTCTGTAAGTGAACACTTTTTCTTGCAAAATTTGTTGCATGAGCTTTTATGGCTTCTTTAAGACTCGTTTCTACATATTTTACAGCGAGTGACACTTGTTACTTGGTTCCATATTTTTCTTCACCTTGAGGCTAAGGGTTTTTGGTTCTTATTTGTGACTACAAGTTGTTTTGGTGCTAACTTTTGGTGCTTATTGACAATCCAAAACCTTTGTTATTCTGCACAGAGCTATGCATGATTTGTTTTTGTATTTTCACATGTTTCAACTTGTAAGCCTTTCTAGTAGCTTCGAAATGGGTTATGATACAATTGATTTGCACAAGTAACAAGGGAGATATGGCCATTTTTTTAATTGGTTATCTTTTTCTTATCCCCTGTATGAGTGTGCCTTTGAGCTTTGAAATAATGATGGAATGATCACCATTGGTAGAATTGGCATTCATCTAATCACCATTGATCATGGGGAGGACTTGATCACAATTGAACCCATAATCATTGATCATTTGGTGGACATTTGCCATTGATCTTCAAAGTGTGATCAAGCTTGATGAGATCTCATGTGATATTGTGAAGAGTTTGATAGAGGTTGATCATTGGTTGATCATATGTGACTCTTGTACAAGGTCCATGTAGGGAGGTCTTTGTGCAAGATTCATGTGAGGTTGAGGATGATCAAGCGAGTTGGTGATTGATCATAGGGGAGCTTGGCAAAACATCTATACATCATGTCTTGCTTATAGCCTCTAAATACAACAAGGTGAAGGTCTACTCTTGTAGATTGAATTATTAAAGATGTATGAATGCACCGTGTACTACATGTCAACACTTTTTGGATCCATTTCTTGGGAGAGAGATGACTACACCTAGGGAACTTGCATGATGGATTTTGAAGATTACCCGTACATCAACTCTAGTGCTTGTAAATTGTCACATGGAGTATCACTCATTGTTATGAGTAAGAGGTGTGGACCCTCTCTTATATTTGTTGAGTATGATACTCACATGAGTGCCAAGTGGCACCCATATGAGATAGCTGGAGCATTACCCTTTATGGGTAGTGAGAAAGAGGGAGGATAAGGGGATTAGCACGCGGCTGGGCAGCTAGTTTTTAGTGAGTCTTCGTGTTTGATTGTTCTGTAATAATAGTCGGTCATCAACTTCGAAGAAAGGGCTAGAGAGTAAAAGAGCTAAGGAATCCTCAGGAGGGATGCCGACCAACATTGGTATTAGAGCCTAGTTGAGAAATTGGGCAAGACAGAGGTTCGTGCCTCATTCATGGGCACTTGGAAAAAAGCACTTATCCATGGTGAGTGTGAAGTTGGCCTTAGATGAAGGTGCATGGGTATTTGGGCACCCACAGAGGGTGGGATAGGTCCAAATTTGGTCCATGTGCTTTTAAGGTAGGATCATGTATTTGAGGTTGTATTTTCTACATTCACATATGTCAATCTTCTTTGCATCGTTAGAATAGGATTGTGGTTTTTTGTCTTTTTATTTTCTTTTGAAATTCTTCTAAAAGGGTGAAATCTGATCGTTATATGAAACTTGGAGAATCTCTTTTGTATGAAACATGTAAAATTACCTTTTGTACGGATTTTGAAAAATATGATGATTCTACAAAATGTGAAAAAGTGTTTTTATACAAAACTTAGAAATTTTGGTGCTTATCTGAATCTTGGAAATCTTGTGTTTGTAAGAACTTTGGATATTGGTGATTATACAAAGTTTGGAGAATTATTTTTTATACAAAAGTTTGGAACTTTGGTCCTTGTATGGAGCTTGGGAAGGTGGACCTTTGTATGATCGCTAGAAAGTTGGAATCATTTTAGGGGAGGTGGCTTAACAAACCCTATCCACTCAAGTCATACAACTAGTATGAATTAGAACTCTTGATTTAGAAAAATAGATGCAAGTATGAAAATGGGGTGGTGAATCTCCTAGGATCATAGTTCATTAGGAAAATTAAGTTGTACATAAGACTGTTGGTGTTCATTTGGGAAGGAGACCAATGTGGCATTGAGGAGCAATTTGGTGGACTATCTCCACCTTTAGCTGCTTCTTAGTGAGGTCAGTTTTTGTCTCCACTGCTAGCGCCTTTGTCTTCCCCTTGAATCTGTGGTGTCTTTGGTGATCAATGTTTGTTGTCACTTCTTTTCCCATATCATTAATCTCTAAAATCATCTTTGCCATGTTAGTTCTACCCTCTTTTGTCATGTGGCATTTAGTCTTTTATTATGAGGTGCAATGTTGCATGAAAACATATTCTTCAAAGGCATGTATCTATAGATTGAGTATCATTGCGGGGATATATTGGAAGGAGAAGTTTGTGCAACCATGATATATAAAAATAAGAATGGTACGTTTTTGTGGTTTTTGTTGATGTCATGTCACAAATAATGTATATATTCATGTGAAAGTATATATAAAAATAAGAATGGTACGTTTTTGTGGTTTTTGTTGATGTCATGTCACAAATAATGTATATATTCATGTAGGGAAGACTTGGAATTCTAGTTATACATTGTGTTCATAGGGGTTAGTTTTGCATTTAAGAAGAGCTACATTGTTTGTGAAAATATGAGAGCTTGATAAGGGAGTTGGGAGCATTTATGCGGAATACGAGTATGACTCAAGGAAGTGGCTTTTTGAAGTGATACTCAAGGAAGCAAATGATTAATATATACAGTTATCATAATGTTCTCCAAGGTTGTGTCTTCATATTATCCTCATGTTCTAATTGAAACCAATAAGATATATCAAAGAGCAAATTACCCATGGCATTGTTGATATATTTCGGTAGTGATGTGTGTGAACACACTAAGACTTTTGGGGCACTTTTTTTTATCTTTAAGAGGCTTTTTCCCCCAGCTTGTATATATGCCTATAATCCTAATGCTTGTATATATGATTGTATATACGCTTGTATATACTCGTTTTGACCTCTGAATGCACTATTATAGCACCTTTGCAAGCAATTTTGTCTTTTTGTGCCAAATATATATACAGGTTTCGGTTCGCCAATATAAGCTCCTCAAAGTCTGCCATAGGTTCAACAAAATTTGACAAGATAGTTCTGTTCAAATTTTTGAGATACAATCATTTTTCTACATCAAGTTATTTTAGTTAGTGGCCATGGTTGAAAGCAGTGATGTATTCCTTTTGGAATATTATGTAGGGTGTTGAAAAACATCCTACTACTCCTGCAAATACACCTATTGAAGGTGATGCAGATGGCGTTGAAGATGATGTTCTTCAAGTTCTTATTCATGCTTTGATTCTTGTTGCACCTATTGTAGAGAAATTTTTTGGGGATGACAAAGATGCTCAAGCACATGCATCGATAGCTTTTTCTATCAAACATGCCATTATTCCTCGCATTCACTCCTGCAAAATAGCAAAAGATGCTTGGGATACACTTACCACTTTATACCAGGCAAGGAATGAGGCTTGTGTTGCTTACCTTCGAAAACACTTGGAGAGTGAGAACATGAATGAAGGCGATTCCATGGATTATTTTTTGACAAAGATCAAAGACTGGAAGGAGCATTTGATTTCTGTTGATGAAGTCTTGCCAGACAATTCACTTGTGCAGACTATTCTGAATGGTCTTCCATATTCATATTAGATTTTTGCTTCTACTCTTCAATTGATGATGAAATGCAATCCAAATGCCTTAACATTTGAGGATTTAGTCTCTGTTCTATTGCAAGAAGATCAGTCTAAGCAGAAGAGGTCCATTATGTGAGTTGTAGATCAAGCTTTCTTGGCTAATCAGAAGGGCAAAGGTAAATGGAGCTCATCTACTAGTAAGCAAAAATCTGCTAATTCTGCATAATCAAAGAAAGACAACATAGACGAGAAGAAAACAGAAATGAAAAAAATGTTTTGCAAATATTGTAAAGGAAATGATCATGTCATAAAGAGTTGTCCAAAACTGGTTGCAAAAGGGGCAAAGAAAAAAGAGGCTAGAATGGCTGTTGTAGAGGCCTCTACACCCAAATCAGATTCTACAAATGTTATGCATAATGAAGAATGTGTGTTTACTATTGTTTGCAGTTATGAACCATGTTCTCATGAACTATGTATGTCTGCAATAGACTTAGATGTTTGGTAATTTGATAGTGGGCAACCAAACATATTACCACACAATGCAGTTTCTTCACTTCACTTCAGCCTGCCCCTACATGGAATACTGTCACATGCACCAACAACTCTTCTTATCCTATCATGGGAATTGGTAAGATCATTCTGACTACTGCTGATGGTAGTTCTTTTACATTGTTGAATGCTTTATTTATGCCAAGGATCAAGAAAAATCAGCTTGGTTGTGAAATTTGTTGATCACATATGTACAATTCATGATGCTCATAGATTATGCAAAATCTATGAATGATTCAATATGTGCATTTAAAGATTCTCATGCTATGTCAGATGCAATTTTTTGGCATGCATGCTTTGGTCACCAGAATTTTGCTAGTTTTTTATGCCTGTAGAAATCTAAAATGGTGTCCTCTCTAAACAAACTTGAGGCACCTTGTAAACATGTATGTGAAGGTTGTACTCTGGGCAAAATACAACATTCCTCCTTCCCAAAATATGGTTCAATACGAGCCACTAAAACATCGTAGCTTGTTCACAATGATGTTTGCGGTTCTATGCAGACACCTTCTTTTGGGAACTACCTTACTTTGTGAATTTCATTGATGGTTTTTCTACGCATGCATGGATATACCGTAGATCCATCGAAAGCAAAGTCGGAACTGTTTATGTGCTTCAAACAATTTCTCGCTTTTGTTGAAAATCAATCAGCATGTAAAATGGGCACCCTCCATTTTGATTGAGGGGGGGAACATATGTCTTCTAATTTTAATGCATTTATGGCTGAATGTGGGATAAAACATCAGTGTACAGTGCAATATACACCTCAACCAAATGGATTGTAGGAAGGAAGAACAGGTCACTCCTAGAAATGGTGAGATGTGTGATTAAGAGTTTGGCTTTACCACAGTTTCTAGCATGAGGCTATTATGTGTGCAACATATGTACTTAAAGGTGGCCCACTAAAGTATTGCGGTCTATCACCCCATATGAGGCTTGGAATGGTCACAAACCATCTGTTGCTTAGCTATGTGTCTTTGGTTGTCTTGCATATGTATTAGTGCCTGAAAAACAACACAAGAAAGTGGATGATAAAACAATGAAATGTATTTTTCATGGGTACAATTCTAAAATCAAAGGCTATCATTTGTATCGTCCATAGACTAAATGCATTTTGGTTAGTCATGATATTGTTTTTGTGGAAGATGCAATTCAACCATTACTTTCATGTACTAAGGAGACATCAGTTAGCCCCAAAGGTATGTACGACACTTTGTTGGCTCTTTTTATAGGTGTACAATCTAGTGCTAGTCCAAATGAGGTAATTTCTCAACCTTTGTATGTTCCACATGATGGTGTAGATTTTTATGCGAATGAGCCTCTATTTATAGGCTCAACACAATTCTCCCATGTGCTCATTTTGACTAGTCAAAAAGGAGCACATGCCTAACTATCATATCTCAAAAGGATCTTTTCAAATATTTTTCTAACAACCAAATCTCAAAAGGAAAGAGAATACGTGCGCGTGGGGATTTTTCTAGACTTCTTCAAAAATGTGAGCATTTACAAGGCTCCAAAGCTTTACTTGAGAAGAAATATTAAAAAGTGTCTAAGGAGGGGTTTTCATGTGAAAACCTAAGTAGACACAAAAAGAGATATTCTTATGGTCTAGGGAGGGTTCCTATGCACAATTGTGGGTGTGTGCATACCCTACAACCCAACACTCTCCCCTCCCTAGACTTTGTCATCCTCGACAAAGCTAAGAGGAAAGGATCATACACAACTGAACTTTATCCAAGTTGGAGTCTGTTGGGGGATTCTTGGACGAGAAGGAGTTTGAGGGTTTGTAGGAGAAAAAGGAAAGAATAAAGAAAGAAATGAGCTGGGAAACTTCACAGAGGAAATAACCTTGGAAGCTTTTGCAGAAGCACACCTTGGAATCTTGAGTTTGATTACAGTAAAACAATTACAATGTTTGAGCACAATCCGAGTCAATACTTCTGTGCGCACTATAGAGGGTGCTTAATTACAAAATACCAATTATCCCGAAGTCTTCTTGCAGTCGGCCTCCTCTGCACCAGTCCTCTACTTGCTTCAAGCTTATCCTTGTGCACACCTTGCACCAAGCTTCCACCAAGATGAGGAATGAGTATCTTATGTCGGCATGCACACTGCACAGAGACCTTGAGGTCCTTGGGGTCTAGCTTCGCACTCTCTGCCTTCTTCCTTAGCCACCTCTCTTGCACTCTTCACTTCCACCTCTCTGTGTCGTCGTACCCTCGGTGTCTCTTGCACTTCTCTCTCTTTTTTACTTTCAGTGTCCAAGAATAGCCTTTGTCTCTCTTTTGTTGAGTGCGCCGGTTCCGTGCACTCTAACTGTAATACAATCTTTTGAACTGGCCACCAACGACTCACTACTTTGTCCTGTAGTGACTTTAGACTTAAAACAAAATTTTGATTGGGCGGCCCTATTTCCACCTTTGCGTACACGGCCGCTTCCATACCTTCACCTTTCCTTTTAATTCTTTACTTTTGCACCTAAGACTTTAAATTCACCCTTTGAACCTTAAGAGAAAAAATACTTCTGTGCACTTTGACCCTGGAAATTTGATACTTTACTCTTGCCTATGCATAGCTGTGACCTTGACTTTGTTAGTTTCAACCGGTTAGGGCTCAACAGATGCCCACCACCTAAAGTTCTCTTCGTCCCGGAGAGACCACAATGATACAATGTAAGGAGGCTTCAATAATCAGAGAGAAAACATCAGAAGAACCACATTAGAAGAACCACAGAGGAAACGGAGGTAAGGAAATAGAGAAAGATGGCTATTATTGATGAAGCATAAAAGAAAACAACACATAAAGACTGCAACTAGTATTTATTAACCCGGATCATGACAAAAGGAGAAGTATGATGAGATGTGTTGAAATTAAAGAATTGAAGCTGAAGCCCTAAATGCGAAGTGAAGTAAATTATTGCGAAGGGGGAGTGGGATCGGCAGCTGAGGGTTGGGGAGAGGAGGGCAGCGGAGCAGAAGCTTGCTCAATCATATGCTGGAGAGAACTAAGGCACTGCCTAAGGTGGTCCCGTTCGCCTTTGATACGACGGCAAGTAGCATTATCACATAACCCTAAGGAAGAGCGATTTTGAAGATCGGATAAGTTCTGTAATGCGGATTCGGCCATATCGCGGTATTTGTCGCGCTCATCCATGAGTAAGCGGGCCGTTTCATTGAGCGAGTGCCATTGAGAGTGAGCTATTCGATTGATGTTGTCGATGGTATTAATGTATTGTTGATGAATAGAAGCGGCGGCTGATACAGAATCCAAAGACACTTTGGAGGCATGAGCACTGCCAGAAGCAGCTGCACTAGCATCGCGGAGCAAATGCAAAAAGGAAGGGGCGGAAGGGAGATCAATTGGAGGGGAGGGTGCAACAGGTGGATCAGGATGATGGAGAGGAGATGCAGGCGGATTGGGTCGCTTGAAAGGAACCGCAGTGGACGGAGTGGGGGCGGAAAGGGGAGGACGAGGTGGTGTACAGGTCGGGTGTCGGGGGTTGAGCTGCGTTTGAATGAGCGGCCGGAAAGCTGGTGTGGAAGAAGGGCCATGTGCCGGAGCAAGATCAGGGGAAGGAATAGGCGCGATATCTGGAGAGGAGGAAAAGATATGCGAAGAAGAGTGTAGAGGGGGGGAAGTGAGATCAGGGGGAGCGGGTAGCGGTGTGGAAACGGAGGCCGAGTCGATGGAGAGTGGAGGGGAGGGGGGAGGATTTGAAGTGGAAGGTATGTTGGGCTGCGACGGAAGTAGAGGGGAATTAGGGTCAGAGCGCGATGGTATGTGATAAAGCCAAGCTATGAAGGGACCAGAATATAAGGAGAATGTGCGAGAGCCTCTGGAGACAGCTTCACGAAGGCGACAAGAGCGCAAATTTAAGGAACCATATATGAGGACGGCGTAAGGGTATGGGCGGCTATTTAGGAAGCAAAAAAGCGGATCAGCAAGACGAATATCAGACCATGGGAGTGAAGATGTTGGACTACGAAGCAAAAAGAAGAAAATGAATGCATTAAGAATGGACGTCATGCGGATGGAAAATCGGGCATTAGTGTCGAAGCGATCTCTACAAAAGGCAATTGTGGAAGAGGCTGACAATCCAGAATATAAGAATGGAGGATTACGGAAATCGACGGGGCAGGAGCCGAGGCTGGCAGAAAGAGCGGAAATGGAGAGAGGACCTGTGCGAAAATGAGGAAAGAGGCGGATAGCTTCATAGACATCACTATAATTGGAGGGATCATTCAGGAAAACGTTGGCCAAGCCCCAGAGACCCGCCTGTTGAAGATTTTCAACAGAGAAAAGGCGACGGAGTTCAATGGTTGGGAGAGATAAATGAATACGAATCTGCATATCTAAATCAGGCGGACGAAAAAGTCGTATATAATCTCCTGAGGGCGAATTTGGTTGTGAGGAATGAGAAGCTGAAGCAGAAGGAGAAGGAGGTCGAGGGAGTGGAGGTGGAGAATATATATCCGTGGAATCAGAGGAATATGTAGGATGGCAGGAGGGAATGAGGAAGGCGATGCATCAATTTGTGGGTCAGTGGGAACGGGCAACGTAGGGAACTGGGAGTGGAGGCTGGTGGTGGGTGTGGCAGACGCAGGAGGAGGGTAATTTGGATTGGTTGTATGCAGTGCTGACGGAGTGAGTTCCGAGATGTCTTCCGGTGCGGTGGGATTGGCCATAGAGTTCTGCGTAGAAAGGACCCGGTAGAGAGATTGCAAGGAGCTGCAGGCTGTTGAACTTTTTGCGGTGAAGGAGTCTTATCACAGCATGGAGATGATCGTGGATGGCGCGGGAACGAAAACCAGGGCCGCCAGGCTGCCCGTGTGAACGGAAGGCAGGGATGCAGAAGAGATAGAGGAGGATGGAGGGGGGAAGGAGGGGAGTGTGGAAGGGAATTGATGGAGGGGGGGGGGCGGGGGAGGGTGGTTCTAGTGGGCGGGGAAGTTGGAGAGGGTTGTGGAGGGGAAGCGGGAGTGGAGTGGAGGGGGAGGGTGGAAGGAGAGGGAGGGTAGGCTGGAGGGAGGGTTGGAGGGTTTGTTAGGTGGGCGGTTGGGCGGGTGGGAGAGGATGTGGAGGTGAGGCAGGTGGGCGGGTTAGAGGGGGTGTGGAGGGGAAGGCGGGTGGGCGGGTGGGTGGGTGGGCGGGGTTGTGGAGGGGAGGCGGGTGGGTGGGTGGGAGGGGTGGGCGGGTGGGTGGGTGGGAGGGGGTGTGGAGGGGAGGCGGGTGGGCGGGTGGGCGTGTGGGCGGGTGGGTGGGTGGTAGGGGTTGTGGAGGGGAGGCGGGTGGGCGGGTGGGTGGGTGGTAGGGGTTGTGGAGGGGAGGCGGGTGGGTGGGTGGGTGGGAGGGGAGGGCGGGTGGCGGTGGCGGGTGGGCAGATGGGTGGGTGGGCGGGTTTGAGGGGGTGTGGAGGGGAGGCGGGTGGGCGGATGGGTGGGTGGGCGGGTGGGTGGGTGGGTGGGTGGGAGGGGGTGTGGAGGGTGGGAGGGGGTGTGGAGGGGAGGCGGGTGGGCGGGTGGGCGGGTGGGTGGGTGGGAGGGGGTGTGGAGGGGAGGCTGGAGGGCGGGTGGGTGGGTGGGAGGGGGTGTGAAGGGGAGGCGGGTGGGCGGGTGGGTAGGTGGGAGGGGGTGTGGAGGGGAGGCGGGTGGGCGGGTGGGTGGGTGGGAGGGGGTGTGGAGGGGAGGCGGGTCGGCGGGTGGGTGGGTGGGAGGTGGTGTGGAGGGGAGGCGGGAGTGGAGTGGAGGGGGAGGCGTGGAGTGAGAGGGAGGGTGGCGGGTGGGTGGGTTGGAGGGGGTGTGGAGAGGGAGGGTGGGCGGGTGGGTGGGCGGGAGGGGGTGTGGAGGGGAGGCGGGAGTGGAGTGGAGGGGGAGGCAAGGATGGAGGCGGGGTGGCCATTATGGAGACAGCCGCTATGGTGATAGTCGATATGGAGATCGCTATGTTGAAGGTCGTTATGGTGATCGTGACAGTGGCAGGGATCGCCTTGGGAGTCAACGACTGAAAATCCACGCAAGCTTTTGAAGAGTTGGGCAGCCCTGTAGACTCGGGCATTGCAGACTTCTGAGTTCAGTTGAGATGATCTTGCAGCAAGATGGAGTTGAAGGCGGAATGAATGAGGTTCCCCATTATATAGCAAGGAGGATTAAGGGCTCTCCTCACAGCAAGGGATGGTTTAGCATAAAAGAGAGTTCAAAAGAGAGGAGAAGCCAATTTTAATCTCATCCATCCAAGAGATAAACAAAGAAAAGGCTAGCCTTAAAAGCTTCTGCGTAGAACTACGAGCCATCCAAAAAAAATTTGCGCCATTTTTTTTTTTTTTTATGAACATATTTATTAGCAATTATTAGCAATGATTAAAGGGACATAATAGAAAAACAAAATGACCTAAGAACTATGGAGTGGGATGTTAGAACTTTTTATGATAGGCTTTGAGTCTAGAAATATTTACTAGCGGCAGGGTGGCTCCATTGAGTGTTTCTAACTGCACAGCACCCCAATGCAACGTCTTCAGAACGCGAAAAGGGCCTTCCCAATGAGGGATCCATTTCCCTTTTTCATTCGTATGAGGGTGGGGTTTATGGAGAAGAACTAACATGCCTGCTTCAATGTTGTTGTTCCACAGATATCGATCATGTGCCTCCTTCCTCTTCATATGAGTCTCTATCAATTGTTTGGTCGCTAGTATACGAATCTCCTCCACTTTATGTAGTGTTCCTAGCCTCTCAGAGACATCACAATCCTTCTTTCCCTGCATGAATGCTATCTTAGGCGATCCATGTAAAAATTCAAAGGGCTCGATGGGTAATATGCCATAAACCAGTTGGAATGGGGAATATCCTGTGGCCTCTTTGTAGGCTAACCTGTATGCCCACAGTGTACCTTGATAAGCAATGCCCCAAGAAGTGGGCTGCAACATGCATTCCTTTCTTAACATTGAAATTAAAACCTTATTTGTCGATTCAGCCTGTCCATTTGCTCTTGGATAGTAAGCACAAGAGGTCCTATGAAGAATTCTATACTTGTTGAAGATTTCTTGCAAGACTTTATTTACAAAATGGGTACCTTGATCAGTACAAATTTCAAGTGGACATCCAAACCTGCAAATGATGCTACTATAAATGAAATCAACACAGTTTGGGCAGTGCAATCGGGGGAGGCAATAGCTTCAGCCCACTTTGTCGCATAATCTGTAGCTATCAAGAGATATTTTTCTCTTTTTGGAAAAGCAAGAGGGTAGATGGGTCCTACAAAATCTAGCCCCCACTTCTCAAATGGTTGCCAGGAAGTGGAAACAACCAAGGGGTTATGTCTCTGCTTTGTTGGCTTAGGTCCACACCTCTGGAAAATGTCACATGCCTTTCCCCATTCACCTGCATCCCTAAATAGTGTAGGCCACCATAGACCAGCATCCAGTATCCTCTGACTCATAATATGTCCTGGAAGGTGCCCACCACCTGTTCCCTCATGTGCAGAGTGAAGGACTTCCCTCACTTCTTCTTCTTCCAAACACTTCCTGAACCGGTCATCCTTGCCCTGTCTATACAATTTATCTTCAATGAAGGTATATGGTCTACTCTTGATTAGCAGTCTCTTCTTTTGTACATCACTAGCCTTCTTTGGATACAACCCAGTTTTAATGAAATTTTTGATGTCGTAATACCACCCTTGAGCTTGTACAGCAAACAGATGAGCATCTGGAAAGTCATCATTGATTCCACTAGTTTGATTCATCATATTTATTCTGGATAGGTGATCCGCCATAACATTTTCTTTTCCTGGTTTATGGACTACAGAAAAATCAAACTCTTGGAACAACAATAACCACCTCCATATTCTACCAGTGGCTTGTGGTTTGTTGAGTAGGTATTTTAGTGGTTGGTGATCTGTTATAATAATAAATTTTACCCCCAGTAAGTAATGACGGAATTTTTGGACAACAAAGACCATTGCGAGGGCTTCCCTTTCGGTAGTACTGTAATTCCTTTCAGCCTTGGTCAAGATTCTACTGGCATATTGAATTGGCCTGTCCACTTTAAATTCTGCACTGGGTTGGGTCAAAACTGCCCCCACTGCATAGGCATTGGCATCGACATGTATATGAAAGATTTTTGACCACTCAGGTGTGACCAAGATAGGAGCAGACACTAACCTTGACCGTAATGTTTGATATGCTTTTTCCTCCTCTTCTTCCCATTTAAAAGGTACTTCCTTACCTGTAAGTCTAGCCAGAGGTCTAGCTATCTCTGCATACATTTTTATAAACCTTCTATGGTATCCAGTATGCCCCAAGAAACTCTGAATCTCTTTAGGGGATTTAGGTTTAGGCAACTTTAATATAGAAATGATTTTGTCAGGATCTAGGGCCATACCTTTAGCCGACACCACATGTCCTAAGAGGGTTCCTTCTGTCACAAGGAAATGACATTTGTTTGGATTGAGCTTTAACTTAGTCTCCCTGCATCTTTTGAAAATATTCTGCAGCTGCCTCAAGTGGTGGTCCAAACAATCTAGATGACTTTCCTTGTGGGATCCTGAAAATGAAGAGAAGTCATCCATGAAGATTCTAAGTGATTCCAGCAATAGGGGGCCAAAAATGAGATTGACCGTTCTGTTAAAGGTGGATGGAGCATTTCTGAGCCCAAATTGCATTTTTACATACACATATGTTCCCCAAGGTGTGATAAAAGCAGTCTTTTCACGATCCTCTGGATGTATTGATATTTGGTTATAGCCACTGAATCCATCCATAAAGCTATATAATGCATGCCCAGCCACTTCTTCAATGACCTGTTCTGCAAAAGGCATAGGGAAACCATCTGGAATGGTCACCTTGTTGAGTGCTCTAAAGTCAACACAAATTCTGATTTTATTAGTATTCTTCTTCGGTACTATAACCATAGGTGAGAGCCACTCTGAGTGTTCAACAGGAATGATGATTCCTGCATCCTCCATCTTTTGGATTTCCACATAGACAGCTTCAACATATTTTGGATTAAGTCTATAACTCCTTCCTCTGATGGGTTTGGCTCCATCAACCAGAGGGATTCTGTGCTCTCCATAAGTTGCAGGCACTCCTTCTAAGTCTTTATAATGCCAGGCAAAAACATCTACATATTGGGTCAAGAATGATTTTACCTTTTCAAGGAGCCCTGGGTGGCTCCACAACCAAGTGGCCACCAAAACTGGCTGATTATTGTCTTGAGTGCCTAAGTGTATTTCTTGGACAGGATTTCTCGCTACCATATTATCTTCGTGTGCATCTGCTTCCTTGTCTTCTTCTACTAGCTTTTCGTGCATTGCTTCATAAGCAGGTGTATTTTGGACTTCAATGTGTTCCTCCTTGTCCTGCATCCATCCTACAGGGATTTCTTGAATTGGGAAAGAACATTCAACACCAGAATTTTTTACCTTGCTTTTAGCTTTAGAAACTTCTTTATCTGTGGTTGTCACATCCTCCTCCAAGTTGTATTTGAGGGGTGTCAACCTGCCCCTTCTGTGGTCTGTGATGGGCTCTCCCAATCCATCAACCTGGACCTTTTCCTTATCTTCATCATAACCTTCAGACGTGCAAGGATTATTAAGAAAAATTCCAAAACAAGAGGAAGAGTTGCCTGCTTGGAGCCAATTTAGAATATCCTCTTCTTCCTCAAAATCTATTCGGGGTTGATCCTCCGATTCTGTTTCCATGCAAATGCTAACTGTTTGCATCATACTAGTGTTTCCTTGATTGTCTGGGCCCTCTTCTAAATGAATATGTGTCAGCTCCTGCCCTTTCTTTTGTACCCACATAGTGTCCTTGGCCCAATCATGAATGACACTGGCATGCCTCAGCCAAGGTCTTCCAATTAAGAGAGGAAATCCTCCTTCAACCTGGGGCAATCTTAAAACCACAAAATCCAGAATGAATAGATTACCTTGGGATTACCCCCAAGGGCCTTACTTTGCTCTGATCTGCCAAAGTAACAGTGAAGTTTGCAGGTTTTGAAGGGTGGAGTCCAATCTTTTTCATGGTATGTTCAGGCATCAAGTTAATGCCAGAACCACCATCCACAATAACACCTTGAAATTCATGATCCTTGATTGATACTGTAAGCTGAGGACTTTTATAATCCGTAAGGGGTGCTTCCCCAATAATTATCCCTTTATGTAAAATAGCAGTCTTTGCCACTAAGCTTGTAGTAGAAGCCTCATCAATTATCTGCAATAATTCTGACCTGAATTTCCCATCCATCTTTATTAATTCAAAAATACTAACCTCCTTCTTCATGGACTTGAGTAGTTTTGAAGCCTCTGACTCTTTAAGAGAATGAGCTTCATTTGCTTTGCCAAACTCTTCTTGAGCCCTATTGAAGGCATGCCCAATGGCATCACTGGTGCCTATGAGATATTCCTTTTGGTTTGTGTCTGCACTTGTGGTGGCTTTGTCTTTAGATGCAACTCTGTCTTTGTTCAATTCCCTAATTATTGATTCTTGATTTTCGTCCACTTGAGCCTTCCCTTTGCTTCTTGTCTGTACTGCAAAAGATTCAAGTTCTTCTAATTGTACCACCCTGGTAGATGGTGAGGGTTCATTGACCTGAGGTAATGTTTCCTCCTTGAATACAGAGATCATTTGGAGATGGGGTCCGGAAGTAGAGGCTTGATTCTTAGGACAACAGTTTGTATAGTGATCCCTGGCCTCTGGACAGTTCCTGCAAGGAGGGGCATTTTTTGGGAGAGTGCACCTAGATTGGTAGTGCCCGCACTCTCCACATCTGAAGCAAATGATGGGCCTTCTAGGCCCATTTGCAAAATTATTCCTTGGTCTAGGATTATAGTTGTTACCTTGGTTTGCTGCGGCTACCATTACATTTGCTGGTGGCAGAGGTCCTCCCTGTGTCCAGTATGTCGTTGCAGGCATTCCCCTGGATTGGCATTCATGGGCCTCATGGCCAACTATCCTGCATAATTGACAAGTCACGTTTAGCAGAGGACATTCACTTACTATGTGCCCTTGCTTGCTGCACATGGAGCACCAGAGTCCACTCTTGATACCGCCTCCTTTGAGTTCTTGCAATTCCTGCCTCAGCTGAGCTAATTCTTCTGCTTGGGCCTCCTCCTCCTTTTGGAGCTTGAGTGCTTCAATCTCCCTTCTCAGTTGAGCCACAGCAGTCTCCTCTTCTGTGTAGGGCTTATTCCTTTTGAAGCCCTCCAGCTCCCTTCTTAACTGGATCATTGGGTCCTCCAGTTCTGCATCATAGGTTGGTTGGGAAGAAGTTGCACCATACTGGTGCCTTATCTGCTCCAAGCGTGTGGCCGTATTGATGAACTCCTCAACAGAGGCAGTAGGTAACACTAACTCTTTTATTTTGCATTGGGTGACCACAGGTAGGGGTTTGGCTAACCACTTCTTGACAAAGAAATCATGCGGTGGATCTGGTAGTTTAGCCATTAGTGCTTTGGCCCTGGTCACAAACTCTGGGAATTTTTCTCCTGGACCCAATCTCAAGTTTTCTAGCTCTTCTATAATGATCTCCGTAGTGTTGCCATGTTGAAACTGATTTTTGAAGGCCTCTTTCATCAAATCCCAAGAAGTAAAGTGGTTTTCAGCAAACTGGCTAAACCACTTGTCTGCCAATCCTTCCAATGTGGCCGGAAAGAGTATCAAGAAGGCATCTTCCCTACCCATTAGACCTCTAGTCTTGCTTAATGCCAGAAATCTTCGAATGTGCTCATTTGGATCCTCATGAGCTAAACCTCCGAAAGAGGGAAATTTTATGTTTAATCTGGAGAGTAAGGTTTCTAAGTCCACCTGTCCTGCCATGCTTCTTACCGATGAAGTTGATGAAAGTGGACTCGATGATCTTCTGATCGCCTTTCTTCTTGTCTGCTTGCACGTGACCCTCAAGGTTTGTGACCGGGTCGCGGTCATGAGCTGTTCATAGTTCACTTAATATGAGACACTTGATATAAGTATATACCTCTTTAGTCAACTGGAGTGTTACTGTCGACACTGGAATATTGTTCTCCAAGTGCAATAGATCTTCTCCTATGCTCAATTCTCCTTGGATATCCCACCGGGTGTGCCAAATTTGTTGGGGGATTCTTGGACGAGAAGGAGTTTGAGGGTTTGTAGGAGAAAAAGGAAAGAATAAAGAAAGAAATGAGCTGGGAAACTTCACAGAGGAAATAACCTTGGAAGCTTCTGCAGAAGCACACCTTGGAATCTTGAGTTTGATTACAGTAAAACAATTACAATGTTTGAGCACAATCCGAGTCAATACTTCTGTGCGCACTACAGAGGGTGCTTAATTACAAAATACCAATTATCCCGAAGTCTTCTTGCAGTCGGCCTCCTCTGCACCAGTCCTCTACTTGCTTCAAGCTTATCCTTGTGCACACCTTGCACCAAGCTTCCACCAAGATGAGGAATGAGTATCTTATGTCGGCATGCACACTGCACAGAGACCTTGAGGTCCTTGGGGTCTAGCTTCGCACTCTCTGCCTTCTTCCTTAGCCACCTCTCTTGCACTCTTCACTTC
Source organism: Ceratopteris richardii (assembly GCA_020310875.1). Lineage (NCBI taxonomy): Eukaryota > Viridiplantae > Streptophyta > Polypodiopsida > Polypodiales > Pteridaceae > Ceratopteris > Ceratopteris richardii. The sequence goes on along the minus strand of CM035432.1, from coordinate 70,269,133 downwards.
CACCTCTCTGTGTCGTCGTACCCCCGGTGTCTCTTGCACTTCTCTCTCTTTTTTACTTTTAGTGTCCAAGAATAGCCTTTGTCTCTCTTTTGTTGAGTGCGCCGGTTCCGTGCACTCTAACTGTAATACAATCTTGGTGCCCTTTCAATGTCCCAAGATTGTCTTTTGAACTGGTCACCAACGACTCACTACTTTGTCCTGTAGTGACTTTAGACTTAAAACAAAATTTTGATTGGGCGGCCCTATTTCCACCTTTGCGTACACGGCCGCTTCCATACCTTCACCTTTCCTTTTAATTCTTTACTTTTGCACCTAAGACTTTAAATTCACCCTTTGAACCTTAAGAGAAAAAATACTTCTGTGCACTTTGACCTTGGAAATTTGATACTTTACTCTTGCCTATGCATAGCTGTGACCTTGACTTTGTTAGTTTCAACCGGTTAGGGCTCAACAGAGTCTTTTAATTCTGGAAATCTTCAGGTCTTCAAAATTCTGCAATTCTTCAGTCTGCAAAGCTTCAGGCAACAGTCTTCAGTCTTTACTTCAATATGCAAATCTTCAATCTTCAAAGCTTTAAGCTGCAAATCTTCTATCTTCAAAGCTGAGCGACACAATCCCCTTGGGGGGCACTCAGCCCAGCATTCCTCCCACTATGCAGTCTTTGGTAAGGCTGGAAATGCCTTCACCAGAAGCTCCCAAACCTGAAATGACATACAAAAGAGCAAGTAGACTGCATCTAGTAATGAAATAAACATTCACTTTAAATTTAGTTTCCACTTCAGGGAGCACCCATTGCTACAAGACTTGCTCTACTAGAGATAAGTCTGCATGAAAACCTTCTTTCTCCTACAATCCAAACAAAAACAATAGCCCAAAAAACAAGGAGCGTCAAGACAAGGAGTGCCTATCTCTTATGTATCAATGATTCCATACTCTGTTTTTTTCAAAAGGGAGTGTGTCATTTTACAATGTAAAGCATGAGATGAATGTAGCCTATGGTCCTGCCATCATTTATACTATGCTCCTAGTCAACAAGCTTGCAAATTAACATGAGTGTTATGTGCTCATAAAATGATTAGAGAATCGTGCAATGTTACCACTCCAAGCATTTATGAAATTCAAACAACTTATCCAAAGCTATTCCTGTAAAGAACAATAGCAAATCATCTAAAATAGGCCTTAAATGGGCATTGTGAAACTAGAGAGTTACTTCCCTAGCAAAAAACAATCACTCATTCCATGACTTCACACTTAATTTTGTTCAAGTCTAAAAATTTCAACCCCCAATGTGCGTGTTCACCTGCAAATATCCTTTAAAGAATACATGCTTGCATCATGAAGAACATTTCTAAGCAATATGCACCCAACCCAAGGTTACTAAAAACAACCACATGCATTAATAAGAGTAGAATCAAGAGAGATGCAGTGGCATGTAGTAAGAGATGTGTAGTCTTGGACCTGATTTCCATTAGTGGGTCAATGGATACAGAACATCAAGCAATATTCATACCATAGTGACTTTTGTAACTAAACAAGTCTAAATCCACAATATCTTCCAGTAGCTTTGCTAGATCAAGACAAATTCGACAGATCCTTCAAATTCTGTGCCTAAATTTTTGAGCAGACACTCTTGGAGCAAGCCAATCTTAGCACAAAATTCACACATCAATCCTAAAAAACCACAAATTTCCTTTCAAACGTACGAGGTCATATGCAACCACACACATAGAGGAAGAAACAAGAAATTCATCCATTTCCAATGATCATGACAAGCATGCAATAGAAACTTCGCAAGACCAGGAAGCACCCTCCTCATTATTTCAAACCTGTATACTCAGAATCAGGAGAAATTCAGTACACAGTCTAGCAACTGAAGATAAGCTTCTTAATTAAAGATCAGAAAGAGACTCAATAACCCAAAAAATTCTTTAATCATCATAAGGGACTCCTTCCCCGAGAAGAATCAATATACTCCAGTCACCTGCAAGCTTTCCATCAATCAAAAAGATCATACATATGATAAATGCACAGATATGAGGTGGTTAAAGGAGTCAGCAATCTTCAAATCCAACATATGCATCACTCCTTGGTGGGGCTTCAAAAAACCTTCCAAAGACCACAAGGAAGTGTGGAGCCTATGTTAATCACATAAAAACCCAAGAATTAGGTGATCCTCGATGGAGAAGCATCAGCGGACTTCCAAACCTGTAAACTTGCAATATACATGAAAGTCTTCCAAGAAGATACAAGAAGCTGCAAGACATGAATAACTTACAAAGACCTCCAAATGGTGGTGAAATTATGGGCACGAAAAATAATAGGGCAGTCACAAACCCTCAAGTCTCGGGGCTCTGGGAGTTTGAAACTTATTGATAGCACATAAATTTTAAGACACTTCTCGGATGTTGTGCCCTGCCTTCAATTAAACTAGCCTAGAGTAAATGATTGGTGATCTCAAAGTAGTTCTACATATGCACAAGCTACAAAAACCACACTTCTTTGAAGACCTTCCCGTGATGGTTGTTGTCTCATTATTGTGTATGACATCAGTGTAGATCAAGAGTGCGTTTAATTATTATACTAGAGTGACGTTAACTTAGGCACACTGTGAGGACATGGAGACACATGTGGTTGTAGCTGTGGGTTGTGGTCAACTTAAATCATCAGGTAGCATTGTAAACTCCTAGGACTTCAAACAAATAGAAGCTGAAATGAATCAGCAGACAATTGTAAAACCAACGTTCTATGAGATCCCATCAATCTCTCATGGACTCATGGACCCAACAAAAGCCATGTCTTGTCAAGAAGTGGAGTAGAGAGTCATGCATATGGATGTAGTGGTGTATTTCTATACTCGTCATCCAACTTATGTGAGAAGAAAAAACAAGATATGCCAAGCAAAGAATACGAGCATAACCACGAATGCAACCATCAATTATGAAGAGAAGCATAGACCGGTCAACGCATAAACATTGTGTAGCTTTGTGGAAGACCAAATAACCCCAATGGGCAACCGCTTTTATTCAACTTCAAAACATAATTACCTGGTTTATGAATAAGTGGCACCTCTCGATGTATTTATGCCTACTGTTTGAGATTTACAATACTTCCTACTTATGATGCATGATGGCCCTTATTCCAACCTCACCTTAACAGTTCCCCAACCCTGCATTTGACAAAAGAAGCTTCGAGAGTATGAGATCCACGTCGGAAAAGAGAAGTCCCTGTCGTGAAGGGATATCTCCAAACAGCGTAACCCCGAGATCCCCACATGTTTTGTGGGTCTCTTCAGTACCCAGATATTTTCTAGTAGCCATTAAGCACCACATTGTTGTAGCAATGGAAGCCGAGAGCGGGACTAAGCTCAACTTGGCTTCACAAAAAAAAGAGCTACCACAAGCCCATAGCACGCAACTTAGAAAGAGGGAGAAAACTTTTCTTTGATCCATAAGTCCCCATTTCGAGGTTCTGCTTATTGCACGACAACATGAAATTAGGACCCATAGACGAGATGCACCAAGAGGCGGAGCCAAGGATGAGTTTAGTAGCATGCATAGAAAAACACAAAAGAAAAGAAGTTTTGAGAATCGAACATCCTGAGAAGGATGGGCAAGATAGTAAATCTCAAACACCAAGGAGGGAATCGACACACAAAGCTTGCCCGTGACGTCCTTCAGCCAAGAACCGAGCAGTAAGGATAGAGGCCTTTGAGCCAAATGATTTTCACATGGTGATTGACCTGCAGCCCTGTATTCAAAACATCTTGCAACAAAAGTCTCGACTACAACATTGAACAAAAGACAGCAAGGCTTCATTCTTCAGAAGGCATGAAATAGCGCATATATATCTAGAAAAGTATATTTCGTGGAGCAAACATAGGACATCCTGCAACTTGATCTCATAATATTTCAGTACTCAACATGTTTTGCAAAGCAAACATACACCACGTGAATACATATGTAATCCGCGTACAACAAAATATTAAAATTGTTGACTATGAAAATGGATAGAAACCATCCGTCGTGAAGCTCGTTTAGAGCTATCGTTTGTCACACATAGCGAATAGATATTAGAAACATACATCCTTTCACTATGATATAGAAGCATACAGGAAGCGAGTGCTCAGTCCAAACAGCAGAGCAGATTGGGGGCCATAAAGATTTGTATGCAAAGAAGGGCTTGCGAAGCTTCTCAAGCATCCACCGGCAACCCCAAGAGCCATGCTCATGGTCAAACACAGAGTGGAATGCAATGATCGGGTGAAGCAGTAACACGCAACAGATGCACATAGATAGTCATTATTCTGATATTGCCTTGTGTATCATAGGAAGCACTGATCATAAGCACCTATGAGTGGGAGGCAACCTTCGACCACCTAGACGCAAGAGTTCCCATGAAAAAGGAAGCAACATCCGAACGTTGACAGCTCCGAAAATTCATTGAGAAGCGATGCATCGAACTGAGGTAGCAGGAAGGCTTGGAGCATGAAGCGCAACATAGACCACCATGCCCACAAGGGACTGATGGAGGAATGATTCACATGCAAAGGATGCATCAGAGAGGGGCCTTGTGCCAACCTCCACGTAATGCACCGTTCAACCTGGTTTCGCCTTGAAGATACATTTCCTCCCAACATTCAGGTGGCGGCGGTACAGACAGAGCCCTTGCACGATTCCCATTTCCTTTATGCGTATGATGGAAAACAAGCAGAGAGAAACCCATGTCCCCTCTAGGGTGAGGCCACCGAACGTCTGGCGCATGTCTGCCTTGACATTCAAAATGGAGAGAGAAAGTGAAAGGAGGAGTTAACTCCTCCACCTACTCTCAGATTCGTATGAATCTGATTGGCCTTTCAAACATGCCTTCGCATTCAAGGCATTCAATCAATGAATGCATGGCCCAAATATAACCCCTCGTAACTCACAAAATTTAGTACGTATGAATAAAGCGTTTTGAACATTATTTTTGTGAGAGAAAACTTAAAAAGGGGGGTATCCTATGTCTTACCACGTGATGCTCAAATCATTTTTTTTTGTTCCTTTTTTGTTGTTTTTGGTTTTTGAACGGAACGAGAGGGAGGGACCACCCAATATACTACCCATCCCTCAATCCCTGGCAATCACCTACTTTAGTGGTGCAGAGATGAAAAGTGACGGCAACATGGATGTGATTGGAGATCTGCGTATGAGAGAGAGAATGAGAGAGAGAAGGGTTAGGGGATGTTTTCATGCAACAAACAAAAATAAAGAACTAAACTACTAAAAAATTTAGCAAATGAGAGGTACCCTTGACCAACCGAAGGCCACACGGATCCACAACTCAATCCAAGTGTGAGGTGCATCCACCAAGTGTAGGCACAACAAGCTTGAAAAAACCCAACGGTTAAAGGTCGATCATCCCCGGCAACGGCGCCAAATCTTGTTGAAGTATGGGGAGTAACCAACCCAAACCGCCTCACATGGAAGTGAGAGGCTCTTCCCAGAGGAGTTGCAAGAAGTGCAAGCAACGCACACACACCCACGTCCATGAACAATGGCACCATGGCCAACATCAAAAGGAGCAAGGGAGGGCAATGCTCACACACAAGACAACCCCAAGTGCCAAACCCACACACATGGATCAACGCCTAACACACAAGGAGAAATGTGGAAGCCAAAAGAACCTTCTTTCCATTAGCATGGAGGCCAAGGCCATGGCCAAGGGACCTATTTTACAAGAAATGAGCCTCTATTTATAGGCTCATCACAATTCCCCCATGTGCTCATTTTGACTAGTCAAAAAGGAGCACATGCCTAACTATTGTATCTCAAAAGGATCTTTTCAAATATTCTCTAACAAACAAATCTCAAAAGGAAAGAGAATACGTGTGTGTGGGGATTTTTCTAGACTTCTTCAAAAATGTGAGCATTTACAAGGCTCCAAAGCTTTGCTTGAGAAGAAATATTAAAAAGTGTCTAAGGGGGGGTTTTCATGTGAAATCCTAAGTAGACACAAAAATAGATATTATTATGGTCTAGGGAGGGTTCCTATGCACAATTGTGGGTGTGTGCATACCCTACAACCCAACATGCTTGTTTTAAGTTAGATTGCTATGCTATGGCTACCTCTAGTCCTTTTGATGAGAATGAATCTGTTTTGTTTGATGAAGCACAAAATTTAGAAAATTGGATGGCTGCTATGCAATCAAAATATGATGCTATTATGAAAAATGGTACCTGGTCTTTATGTGACTTGCCTTCTGGCAAGAAGGCCATTGGCACTAAGTGGGTATACAATCTAAAGCGTAAGCATAATGGAACATTTGACAAGTATAAGGCTAGGCTTGTTGCAAAAGGTTATGCTCAAGAAAGAGGCATTGATTTTGATGAGACCTTTGCTCCTACATGCCAAATGACTACTGCTTGTAGCATCTGTGCACTTGTAGCTCATCATGGTTGGAACATACATCAATTGGACATTAAAAGTAGATTTCTAAATGGTGACTTGCATGAAGAAGTGTATGTTTTTCAGCCCCGTGGTTTTGTGCAAAAAGGCCATGAAAACAAATTGTGTAGGTTGAAAAAGGCATTATATGGTTTGAAGAAAGCACCACATGCTTGGTATGAAAAGATACATGCCTACTTAATTGCACATGGTTTTAAGAACAATCCAACTTAGAGCACCTTATATGTTAAGAGTGCAAATGATGTGCTTTTGATCATTGTTGTCTATGTTGATGACATGCTTCTCACTGGTCCTAATGAGAAGCATATTGTTGACTTTAAGGCTAATTTGCCTTCCTCACTTGAGATGTCATATTTGGGGTATTTGCATCATTATTTGGGCACTTCTTTACATGCCTCATTGGCTACAACATACTCTACTTCTATGGTGGAAACAACTATACATTCTTGAAGACGAGATCTCCAAGAGATAGCACCTCAACAAAATGAAAAATGTACCCTGATGTAGAGTTATGATTGTCTACACAACCAACATAGTCAGAATCTCTGTAACCAACAATGGATGCTTTCCCTCTACCTAAGCATAGACACTTGTCCTTAGTACCACTCAGATATCTTAAAATCATCTTGATTAGTTCCTAATGTTTCTTGCCAAGATTAGACATATATCTACTCACAAGTCCCACTGCAAACACAATGTCTGGTCTCGTAGCTACCATAGCATACATGAGACTACCAGCAACAGACTGATAGGGAATTTTGGTCATGAATATCTTTTCCTCATCTGATTTTGGGCAATCATCCTTGCTCAATTTCACATATGTGGGTAAAGGTGTACTCAATACCTTTCCACCCTGCATATTGAACCTGTGAAGTACTTTGGATATGTACTCACTTTGAGACTAGTATATGCATCTTTTACTCCTAGCACGAGTAATGCGCATGCCAAGAATATGTTTGGCATCTCCCAAATCCTTCATATCAAATTTTTTACTCAACTTCTTTTTGAGAATTGACAAATCATAAGAGGACTTCCCAGCAATCAACATATCATCGACATTCATAAAAGTATCAAACTCTTGGTACCATTGTCTAGGGGATTTTTTAAGTCCATACAAGCTCTTCTTGAGCTTACAAACTAGACTTTCCTTGCCATGAACTAAATAACCCTCTAGTTGTTCCATATAGATCTCATGTGTAACATCTCCATGCAAGAAAGTAGTTTTCACATCCATTTGGACTAGCTCTAAGTCCTCCATTGCAATGAATCCAAGAAACATGTGCAAGGTAGTCATCTTGACCACTAGAGAGAAGATTTCCTTGAAATCAACACCATGTTGTTGCTTAAAACCCTTTGCAACAAGTCATGCTTTATACTTTAGAGAAGCTCTATCTTATGTGAATTCCAACTTATATACCCATTTACATGGTAAAGCTTTCTTGCCCTTTGGCAAAGGTACTAAATCCCAAGTTCCATTGTTGTGAATAGAATCCAACTCATTCTTCATGGCATGCTCCCACTTGACATGATCCTCCGTCTCCATAGCCTCTTTGTAGCAAGAAGGCTCACTGGCATCTGTTAGCATAACAAAATCTAAACCTAGAACATATCTATCAAGTGGATATGAGACATGTGTAGAGAGTCTCAATGGTTGCTGAACAAGAACATGTGCAGACTGATCTAAATGGACATTCTCTTGAACGTCCCTATGTGCAACATTTTTATGCATGCTAACTGGAGGACTAGTATCCTCAAACACCACTCTTCTCACTTCAACCTCCTTAATGGTTTGTTTACTTAGACTCGTTGAAAATGACATCACTACTTCTGATCACTGACTGTGTTTCAAGATCCCATAAGCGATATCCAAATTCTCCTTCTCGACCATATCCAAGAAAAATGCATTTCTTTGACTTATGGTCCAACTTTTGTCTAAGATTCTTGGGTACATGAACATATGCTTCACACCCAAAAACTCAAAGATGATCATAATATGGCGGCTTCCCTCTTCATAACTCTTGTGCCACTTTCAGACCTTTGGTAGTACTAGGTGAAAGGTTAATCACATGAACTACATTCAATACTGCTTATGCCCAGAAGCCTTGTGAGAGGTTTGCATGATGCAAGATAGAGACTACTCTATCTTGAATATTTCTATTCATCCTCTCAGCTACACCATTTTGTACTACGGTATAAGGAGCTGTAAACTCTCTACAAATCCCTCTAGACTCACAGAAAAGGCTGAATTCATTTGAGGTGTACTCACCCCCATTATCTGAATGTAAAGCCTTAAGCTTAGTTCCTTTTTCAATATCAACTGAAGCAAGCCATTTTCTAAAAGTAAGGAATACCTCATCCTTCGATTTGATAGGATATACCCAAACTTTTCTAGTAGCATCATCTATGAAAGTCAAAGTAGAGAGAACCACCTAAGGACCTAGTGGGCATAGGACCACACACATCTGTATGAAATAGATCTAAAGGCTGACTTGAAGAGTCAATGTGCATTCTATGCACATTTCTAGTTTGCTTTCCATATTGACAATGCTCACAAGATGAAAAATCAAAGAAAGATAACAGAGGTAAGTAGCCAGAACAAGAAAGATTTTCCATTCCACTACGCGATATATGGCCCAAATGACCATGCCAAATACAAGCCATAGGCTGGTCAGTAACAACTAACAAGTGTTCTTTCTGTGATACAAATAAAGGATAAAGTGAGCCAAGTTTGTTTCCTTTTGCAATAACCATATTGCCCTTTGAAATATGAAAGGATTGAGCATAGAAGTCCACCTTGTAACCAAGGTCATCAAGTTGACCAACTAACATCAAACTACATGATAATTGAGGTACATGGCATACATTATGCATAGTAAATTTTGAACCATCAATGAATAGCACAACCACATCTCCAATCCCCACAATGTCACACTGGTAAGAGTCACCAAGTCTCACGGTACCAAGAGAATTTGCTGCATAATTAGAGAACCATTCTTTGTGTGGTGTCACATGGAAAGAAGCACCAAAATCTAGGAGCCATGTGTGGGAAAGAGAATCCACCATAAGAGCCTCGTTCGGCACTGTACTATCAAGTGTCAACACATCAGCATCATTAGAAATAGCATTAATTTCTTTAATCTTCATAGTCAAAGTAGATGGCATTCGATATCCCTCTTCCTTGATTTACTTCTACTCTTCCGTTGACCATTCGTTTCCTTGTTCTTGCTCCTACCACATTGTTGATTCTTTCCTTGGTAAGAATCACGAACATTATATGCATCTCCACTCTGAGTGTCAACCATATATTTTCTACAAATCTCCTCACTCAAGAGTGCTCCACATATGTCATCATAGACGAGTTTACCACTAGGTGCACTATTGCTAATAATTGTGCAAAAGGTATCCCTTGATGATAGGAGAGTGCATAACAACAATATTGCTTTCATTTCATTATCCATATCCATTTTTTGAGCTTGTAATTGGGAGAATATAGCATCAAACTCATTTAGAGGAGAAGCAACACTATCTGTGTCCTTCATGCAAAGCTCATATAGATTTCTCATCAGATACACGTTATTTGATTCCATCTCTTTTTCCTATGTATTGCATAACTTCTTCCAAAGCTCTTGTGCACTTTCACAGTCTAATACTGTAAAGTAAACATTATCGTTAGGTGCAAGCGAATGGTAGACCTAGCCATTTCATCTAAGTCATCCCAATCATCTTCATCCATGTCAACAGGCTTCTTTGACATCCCATTTACTGGCTTCCATTGCCTCCTTTGAATCAACACATCTTTAATCTGATTCTTCCATAGAGCAAAGTTTGTGCCATCAAATTTCCAGATCTCAAAATGGTCTTTGCCTTGCAAGTTATAGCTCCTTCTCAGAACAATGGGACTAGACCCTGATCCGCCAGATGTGCCTGAGACCTGTGATGCCATGATGGTAGAGAACTGAATAGAATGATAATGGAGCTAGATGAATCCAAACACCAACAAATAAGTGTATCAAGAAGTAAATCAACCAATGTATGGTTGACTAAACCAAAAATCTAGAAAAAAATTTCCAAAGTATCCTCTACAAAATGAGCATATGACCAGTGTCAAAATATCATAAAATTGCAAGTATTGACATGTTTACCTGCATTGTGAATCAGTGACTCCACTGCATATAATCAGTTACCCAACAGAAGGTAACTAGGCTTATCGAGCACCTATGAACAACTATCATACATCTCCTATGGCAAGGTTGGGTAAGTCTTCCACCTGCATCACCGAAGAGACCCTGACATCTAGGTGTCTCCCAAGTAAGAAAACCTCACCATGACTGTAGCTCAGTGATAAGTAGCACCTCCTTTAATGTCAATCCGGGAAGACGTGAGGATGGTATGAAGACCTCGAGCATGTGGCGGCACAAGTGCGTGAGTGAGAAGCACACAAACATGCACACACATACACACACACGCGCACACACGGCAAGACAAAGAGTGAGAATCAATGGAGTTCTTAGATTACTTTCAAAAGAGCTCTTACAAGTTCGTTTCAATTAGAATCTAACCTCAAAAATGAGCTCTCTAGCTCCTTTTATAGTTTTTGACTAGCTTTGGCCCTGTTCAGACCTAGTGTCCGGCCTAGTTAAAAATTAGGTTCCAGGGCTTATTAGAGGGCTCAAACGAGATCTAAAAAATATGAAAATTGGCAGGTAGATACTTCTAAAGCTCCTCAAGCTCAAGGACTCCTTAGCTTGCACAAAATGGAGCTACAAAAAGGTGAACATGGTATTTACAGGGGTTATTAGTGATGAGAATCACTTTTAATTGGTGTAAAGGTTTTGAAAAATTAAAGGTTGCCTTAGTGCTAGATCTGCGTGAATGCTCGTACTTGCTTCTTCATGAGGAAAATTATTGGCCTACTTGCCAGATCTTCTTTGACTGCCATGTCTGCTTGTGCTGTCCCTTCGTTCTGACTCTCTTCGTCTTGTGGCTCCTTCGGTTCCCTGACTGCTGCCAACACCCCCCCCACTCTCGCGTCTGTCGCCCCTGACAGACCCTTGTCTAGAGGATTTTTGAACATAGTATTGGACGACATCGAAGGCTAGGTGGTGTTCTTCGAGTCGCAAGCCGCGTGCTAGATCTGTGAGCAACTCATCCCAATTCACAGGTCCGGGAACATCTGGATGAGGCACCCTCAATTGTTCTGAGTAAATAGTTCTCTCCACAGCAAATAATTGGAGGAGATGTGATGGTCTGGGTATAAAGATTTTGGAGTGATATTCCCAGAATCCTGTGATGAACATCTCCTCAAATGTCTGTTTAAAGCAGGCTGGGAGGTACTTGATTCTGGCGTGCCAAGCATATATTACTTCAATTGATGGGGTGGTACTCATATCGTACACTAGATCCTGGTTTCCTGTCACAAAGCATGCACCTGAGAAGTGAGGGTCCTTAATGTTCTTAAACGTCTTGAAAGTGATCAGCATTAATTCAAATATTTTCATACACATCTGGGCCATCACATCAGGATTATTGCGTAGCCGAGTACTCCAGTGACGGATTGTAGAAATCATGTAGTTGACCGTGGGGGGTCCTCGTGGAGGTGCTAGGTAAACATAATTCAACCATTTTGCACAGGCTTTGATGTCTCTGACGGCAATAGTGAATTCAGGCCAGGTGCGTCGTCGAAGAACTGGAATGTAACAAGGATTATATTTAATAAACAACGGCATATTATTCCAGGTTCGGACCATTTCAGGATACGTTTCCAAAAGCTTGATTCTCCAGGTGGGTTGATGGATGGACCCACGCTGAGCACTTTCCGGTATATCATCTGGACCAAATTGTGTAGCAAATGTGGGAGGCTTGCCACATTGTCGTTGAATCTCCGCGTTGTAATCGGCCAAAAGTATACAGAATGGCACATATTGGTCATTATTGGTGCCGATCCATCTATGATGAGACATGCTTCTGAAATATTCAGACTTTATGACAGTTTCTTCTAAGTTCGCTAGTGATTGGATCTGAATGGCCACCCGTTCTTCGTGGGTGTTCGCTGTCCTTTCCAGTGTCTGAAGCCACTCGGGTGCTTCCACTTCCAATGTGTCTAGTCCCTCTGAGGTTCGTCGCCCGCCTGGCATTGGCATAGGAACATACGGTTCCTCATACGAATCATCTACCTCAATAGGGACCAACTCTTCTTGCTTTGGTTCGACCACTGGAGATGGCTGCCTCTCGTATGTCAGTAACCTCTTTTGTAATTCTGCTACCTGCTCAGTTAAGGCCTTTACTTCGTCTGAGGTGGAGGTTGATGGGACACTCTTCGGTTGTTCTTCTTGTTCCTTAAGCTTGCTCTGAAGTGTGTCACGCTCTCTTTCCAAGTCATCATGGGCTTCCAGGAGATCTGCATAGCTTTCCAGAACGGTTTTCATCGTCTCCGTGGGAACTGCTTTGAACTGCTCTGGATCTATCTCGTGAGGGGAGCCTTCCATTGCCGCTTCCAGATTCTCTTCATTTTGTTTTTGCAGTCTCTTGTTCTCCTCCAGTGTTGTGGCCATATGTTTCCTTAGTAGCGCCAAGTTGCGTCTGACTCGTAGGTTATCGGCCTGGTATACTTCGAGCAAGGCTTCTAGTTGTTTGACGCCTGATTCTGTCGATGGTTGTGGTGCCTCCAATAGTGTTTGGTGAGCCTGCTCAAGTGTTGTGTAGCGTTGATTCACTTCTGCATTTTCCTCTTGTAGAATGTGAAATTGCCTTTGTAAGTTCTGATGGTGTGTTGTCAGTTGTTGATACCGGCCGTCCAGAGCTCTGTACTCATTCTGAAGCTGATATACACATTGATTTAATGCTAAAAATATGCTATTTACATTAAATGATGCTGGGAGGGGTGAAGATGCAGGGGGAGTGGGGGCGGGAATGGGAGTTGTGAATGATGTGGATGCAAGTGGAGATGTGGGTGGAGGGGGTATGGGAGATGAAGGTGGCATGGGGGGAGGGAGCGGTGCTGTGGCAGGAGATGTTTCCATAGTGTCAATTGTTTGAGTGACAGTGTAGATGGGGATCGTGGGTGGAGTGGATGTGACGTCAGTGAAAAGAGTGGTGAAAGTGGGCATGGTGACTCCCCCGAATTGGATTCCCGGAGAGAGTGGGATTCCCATGACAATGGTGGTGGTAGTGGACGTGGTGGTGCTAGTGTCATGTGGTGGAGTGAATTGTGTAGTGCGAGGTGGGGATGGTGGTGGCAGTGGTGCTTCCTGATGGTCGTCTGCTTGCGTTGTCTCTCCTGGTGCTGATACATTGATATGAATTTGTTTCCCGGACCTCCTGGGACGAACGGGAACCCTCTTCTCAAATCTGTGAATGTAAGCCATTGCCTCATGGATGGCCTCATCCACACCTACGGCGTCGGCATGAAGATTTATGGACTCAATGAACATATCATCCACACCTTCCTCAGCTAGCAACTGGTTCATGAGTTTCTTGCCCGATTCTAGTGACATCTTATGCTGTTCTTGAACTAGTTGCATGGTTTGATATAGTCTTTTGATTTGTGCCGAATACGCAGGGGCACTTGCCAGCTCTGAAAGCTCGTCATATTCTTGTTCCTCGTAGGCTTCTTCTTCTTGTTCTGTCTCTTGTTCCTCGACGTCGACTTCTACCACTTCTGGTCGGGTGGGGGCTGCTGTTGTTGTCTGGGGTTGTGTTTCCTGAGCACGTTCTGTTTCCGTCTCGAGATTAGAATCATAGATCAGTCGGGCTACTTCTTCATCCATGAGATCATTTAGAGTAAAACCCTGTGGGAATTCTAGATCTGATGGGACGGGTGGAAATACCAGATTAGGTCCATCTGTGCTTGGTCTTGGTAGCCGGATTGTGAATGGCCTAACGCGTCGTGTCTGGGGAGGGGTAATTTCTGGTGTAGTGGTGGCTCCCCTTGGTTGAGCGCAGGGTAATTGTACTCCCCCTCTCATCTTCTTTGATGGGGGACCTGCCGCTGATAGCCTTCTCTGGAATTCCTGGGCCCGGGGCCATATGAGTGCCCTCTGAATAGGCACGTCATAGGCCAGACATCGGTAGATTATCTTTGTTAGAGCGCAACATCCATGAAGCACATTTTTCTGCTTCTTGTTCCACCTTTGATGGGCTAGGTGGATCTGATCTATGATCCAGTGTGGCACATTGATGGGAAGGCTTTCTGTCTCTGCCAGATACAAGCTGAACCATATTTTCTTTGGGGGCATTGTGAATCTTTCCTGGGCGGGGAAAGCAAAATATTGCATGACGGTCCGCAGGTGAAGGGCAATGGTAGGTGTCATCGCTACCATATCCTTCAGCTTATTAAGATCTTTGTGTTTCATTCGACCTGGAACCATGGTTTCCTTTTCAGTGGGGATGTGCATGCCATACATGCCCAATGCTTCTCGTACCAGATTAAGGGTCAGCTTGAATCTTTTAAGCTCATGACCCGGCAGCAGTGAGGGTAACACAAAGGTGCTGTCGCCTCCCTTGGCCCTGCTTGGCGTGATGGTACTGATAAGATATGAACATCGTAAGAAATCCGGCTTTGGTAAGTGGGCCCTGAAATAACTATCCACACCGGCTTTAGTGCATACTGATCGCATGACTTCGGCGTTCTGATAGCTTTCAAACTCGCGCGTGAAAAAGTGGTATCGTCCCCATTTACCATTAAATTCCAATTCTGCTTCCCAGAAATAGGTTCCATCGCCCAATGGTCCAGCGACATCACTGAACCAGTGAGCGTGTTTACCTACTTGAGAAGTGTGCCCCTGAGGAGGATCCTGAATTGGGAGCACATGCACGGCTTGAAGTTCTTGCGGCCTTTCGGTGAGATTGGGTTCGAGGAGGAGTGTTTCTATATCCACAATTTGTGCGCTGGATCCAGCTTGAGAACTGGCACCTCCTGCTTCTGCCATGGCCCTGCTTGCTGGTTGGTTCTGTGAGAATATAGAACCACGTGTTAACATCGTAATGGACAGAATAAATCCGTTGTTGTCCCCGTTACAACATTAACATGAGGTAGATGATGAGTTAGTGGTTAGTAAGTGCACGAAGACAGTGTGTGTAGTTAATGCTTGGGTAGTCCTAGGAGACTAATGCAGTTAGTAAGTGGGGATGAATTCACAAATTGGGGTCGGGGGTTTATTACAAGTCTTTGGCTGCCAAATGCAGTGGATGGGCTTTGCTCTTGGTTTCGTAGAGACTCTCGAGAGCTTTATTAGTGTGTCGGCTTGAAAATGAGGCCTTTTAAGGACCCATTTACAAGTGATTATGTTCGTGCTCATGGGCCTTAGTGTGTTCCTGGGTGTTGAAAACGAGTGGCTGCCGGCTGTGCGAGTGAATGGATCATGCTGTATAGGATGTGGTCTTGGTGTAGCTATTTGAGCCCGCAAACAAGCCTTAGGCACCCAAATTTGTCTTGATTGTGGGCTACCCTTCATCGACTTCTTGGGCACCCAAATAGACTTCACGTTAGCAGAAGAACTTCTGAAAGACTTCTTATTAGTGTCGTGTTGTTGGTTACTAATAAGAGGCTTTGCCCGTGTGGTTGGCTTGAGTGCAACTGGGTGTTCGCCTTTCCGCACCCACACTTGTTTCACTAGCTGAGACATTTTGCTGCGCAGGTACTTTTGATCTCCGACATAGGTAGTACCCTGCTTCTTCTGCCTTTGATCCACCTTTGATTGCTGTCTCCTTCTGGCCTTTGGAAAAGAAGGGAGTTCTGTTGCATCCCTGACTCCTTTTTTGCGAATAGCATTCCTCTGCAATACATAGTTTTGGACAAGAACAGCATGGTCAACTTCATGTGCACCCCTGGAGGGACCAAGAGTCTGTGCCTTTCCTAGTTCCTTGAGTGCTCCATTATCTAACTCTACTGTAATTCGACTATGATTGACCCATACCTGAAGAAGTCCACTTCTTAGGTTTAAGTTGACTGCTTGGTCATAGATCCAGTCTTGACCCAAGACAAGGGGTTCAGTGAGATCCTCATCGTGACACACTAGTACTTTAACTGTCATTGCCTCGTCATGAATATAGAGGGGAAGTTCCACCTCGCCCATGCAAGGGGTTTCCACGCCTCCCAATCCTATGAGATATGCTTCCACAGGATTGACAGTTAATTGCAACTCTTGACAGTAAGACAATTTAACAGCACTAGTGGCTGCACCTGAGTCAATCAAGGCTCTTATGGTCCTTGCACTCTTTCCTTGTCCTATATCCAAGGTTATGAACGGACGTCGATCAGTTATCCTATGTGAGCTTGTTCCTGCGACTTCACACATTGCCATATGATATCCTTGATCTGCATAGTCATTTGTTCTAGGCTGATCTCGGCCTTGCCTTCGCAATTTTATCCTCCGTATGCGCTCTAGGGCTTCTGCTTGAGCTTCTTCTCGAATTCGCTTTTCTTCCTCTTTGCGTTTCTTAGCAGTGTTGAGTCGACTTAGCATTTCCTCCGTGAGAGGTTCCTGATACAACTTGACTCTGCATCCGCTAATATAGTTTGGGAGAACATCACCTTCTAATGTGGCTAATTGCACAGCCCCACTTGTGGAGATCCTATTAATGATCATGGGTCCGTAGCCTCTCTTTTCTAGCTTCCTTGCGTGTTGTTTCAGTGTGTAGACTAAAACTAGATCTCCTGCTTTCAAACCCTTATCCTTCACATGGGCATCAAAGTATGCCTTCTGTCTCTTCTTAGCTGCATATATCCCTGCAGCTGCTCTCAGTCTTGTTTCTCCTAATCGTTCAAGGTCAAAAAGTCTAGAGGAGAGTTCATGACCCGTCCATTCGTGCTCTTGTGCTACTCTCAATGTAGGAATCAAGAAGTCCAAGGGTAGCACAGCGTTTTGGCCAAATACCATCTGAAAGGGTGTGGCTTGGAGTACCGTTTTATAGGCGACTCGGTATGCCCAAACAGCATGGTGTATCTGTTTGTCCCAATCAGAGCGTTTAGTGTTTACTAATTTTGTCAGTACATTGCATAAGATCTTATTGGTGCTCTCAGCTTGTCCATTAGCTTGAGGATGATAGGGGGAAGACTTCTTATGTATCACCAAGAATTCTTGGAGTAGACTTTCAATCACTTCGTTTAAGAAGTGAGTGCCTCTATCACTTACAAGCTCTATAGGTAGCCCATATCTTGTGAACACATTTTCAAACAAGAACTTAGCAATTGTTTGTGCATCGTTCTTCGTTGTGGCTTTTACCTCTACCCACTTAGTTAGATAGTCTGTTGCAACAATGATATATTCTGCATGGGAACCCTTAGCTAGGGGATTAATAGGACCTACGAAGTCTATTCCCAACTTAGAGAAGGCACGTCCACCCATCATAGGTTTCAGTGGCATCTCATCTTTACGTATAGGATACTGAGTTCTCTGACAGACATCACATCGTTTCACATAGGTATGTGCATCCATGTGAAGGGTCGGCCACCAGAAGCCCGCAAATAGTATTGCCTTGATCACCCGATCTGGTCCAAAGTGTCCTCCTGCTACACCTTGGTGAGCAGTTTCCAAGATCTTAAGATATTCACTTTCATGGAAACATAGCCTCAGGTAACCATCTTTACCACGCTTATATAGATTATCACCAATGAGTGAGTAATCCAGAGCTTCTTGTTCTAAACTCCTTTTCCTAGCCAGAGTCATGTCTGGAGGGAATGTTTTCGTCCTCAGGAAGGATACTAGAGGTTCACTCCAATCTGGCACAATGGATACTTGATAAAGAGTGGCATGATCCACAGGTGGTTTAGTGCAACAGATTGGGCATTCCTTGCACAACTTTTGGACATCCGCTTCCATAGTCGGCCAATGCACTCCGAGTCTCCTTAGCGTCTGTAAGGTTCGTTGCTTTGAGTAGTGTTGCTCTAATGCACCTACATGTGCTAAATGCAACCATTTATTGTACTCGTCCTCTTCTACGCAACAAGCCAAGATCCCTTGATCTGTGTGCTTGTACACACTTCCAGCCATGATGTGGTACTTTTGGGCTTTTACAACCTCTCTATTCCATGTGTTTACCATTGGATGATTAGGCCCGTATGTCAATACTGGTACTAATGGCTTAGCCCATTGCGGCACCACTTCCAAATTAAACAAGTAAGCATCAGGAAGGTCATCTGACACTCCTTGTGGGGCTTCTCCCGATGTGAGCCTAGAGAGGTGATCTGCTCTCAAATGAGTCCTCCCTTTCCTTACCACAACCTCAAAATCATATTCCATTAGCAAGAGAAACCATCTCACTAATCTTCCTGTATTGCATGGCTTGTTTACGAGATATAACAATGCTTGATGGTCAGTAAAAACTTTAAACTTATTTGCAAGCAAATAGTGTCTAAATTTCTTAACTGCATACACCATGCCTAAGCCTTCTCTCTCCGTAGTGGTGTAATTTCGTTCAGCTGCATTCAATTGTCTACTGGCATAGGCAATTGGAAGATCCATGTTACCTTCACCAGTAGGTTGTGCCAGCACACATCCAATGGCATAATTGGATGCATCCACGTGAACATGGAATGGCTTATTCCAATCTGGTGTGGTCAAGATTGGTGCTGAACATAATCTTCGTTTAAGCTCTTGGAAGGAATTCTCACATTCATCCGTCCACTCAAAGTTAGTCAAAAGTCCGTACATGGGCTTTGCAATGACATCATACATGTGAATGAATCTTCGGTAATAACCACAATGCCCCATGAAAGCTTGTACTTCCTTGACATTCTTTGGCCTAGGTAACTCTGCTATAGCTCTCACTTTCTCTTCATCAGTGGAGATGCCATTCTTTGACACTATGTGTCCTAGAATCTTGCCTTGCCTGACCATAAAAATGCATTTTTCGGGGTTTAGGCAGACTTGATATTCTCTACATTTGTCAAAGATTTGTTTGAGTTCAGGGGGAATGAGCGCAAAGATCATCAACATAGACCTCTAAATTCTTCCTCAAGAACTCCTTAAACACATGGCACATTAGTCTCTGGAAGGTGGCTAGTGCGTTGATAAGCCCAAATGGCATTACTCTAAAAGCAAAAATGCCCCATTCTGTGGCAAAGGCTGTCTTATGCTGATCTTCAGGAGCTATGGCTACTTGATTGTAGCCCGAAAATCCATCAAGGAAGCTGTACACTTCCTTGCCTGCTACTCTTTCTAAGAGATGTTCTGTGATGGGAAGCGGATAGTTATCTCGAATTGTGGCTGCATTAACCTTTTTCAAGTTAATGCATACGCGCAGCTTTCCATTTTTCTTGGGCACCACTACGATGGGGGATACCCACTCAGTGTGCTCAATTTCATAGATAAATCCAGCTTCAACCAGTCTATCTATCTCTTCTTTGATCTTAGCAGCGTAATTATCGTTATATGTGTAGGGTTTTTGCTTAGAGGGTTTAGCATCTGAGGTCATGGGGATGGTGTGTGAGCATATGTCAGGGTCAACACCTTTCAAATCCTTGTAACTCCAAGTGAAGACATCTATGTATTCTCTTAGCAAGGCAATTAACGCCTGCTCTTCTTCTTCTGTTAGGTCATGGCCTATGTATGTGCATCTCTCCTCTCCTTCTTCTAGGGACACTACTATTTTCTTGGTGGTTTCTTTGTTATCATAGGCTTCTCCTGATTGTGCCTCTCGTTTAGGCATTCTTATCATGACTCTCCTGTCATCTATCTCATACTTCTTAAATTTTCTGGGACCTCAAACAAAGATTCTTCCTCTTCTGGTGAGACTTCTCTCTTCTTTCGTTTCTTCCCTTCTTCCTTCGGGGTCACATGTGTTGCTAATCTTACATCATTTGTAAGCTCTCCATGCTTCTGGGGTTGAAATTCTACTTCATGGAAGTATTCTTCATCTGATGCAAATGGTGGGTCCATAATGATTGACTCTAGATCGGAGTCACTTGCATCCTCAAATGCATCAGGGCTAGGTTCGCATTCTTCTAGAACTGCCTCTCCCATGATTGGCTCTATGGAGAAGACTAAAATGTCATAGCCATCCTCATCACAGTGAGGTGTCCATTGTTCCTCATTGATGGCTACATCCATGGTTGCTAAAATTTCTGCCCAGCCGTGAGGTTCAAATTCTTCGTCTGGAAAAACTACTGGTGCATAGGCTGGGTCTTGGATTGATCTATGGGTTTCTTTTGCACCTACCTCTCTGGCTTTTTCTCTCTTCTCTTCATCCATTGCTACTTTGCACATCCATAAATGGGTGTCTTCATGCATCCATGAGGATCCTGATCCTATGGAATGCACAGATTCCGTATCATCTTTGGCTCTGTGGATGGGATTCCATTGGATAGGAGGGACATCTCTATGAGAGTAATCTTTAAGATTCACTTTGGTCGTAACACCTAAGTGTTGCAAATACAAGGAGTTGGTTCCCCAGTCCTGTACCACTTGCAACTGTCGCATAAATGGTCTTCCCAAAATCATCTCATAGGCATGATTTTTGCTGAAGTCACATATAGCAAATGTATGCTCAAACTCAACACCACAAGTGGTGAGAGTTATTCCTTCTAGCAATCCTAGGGGTCTCTCTATGTGACCATCGGCCATCTGCAATTTCATTCTCGTTGGCCTGAGTGCTGGCTTGCCCCAACACTTCCATAGGAAAGTAGTGGCAATTGCAACTCCTGTACCTGAGTCCAAAATTGCCTTGGTGGTGTACTCCTGGTAGGTGATGGGAAGATAGGTGTTCCCTTCTTCACCTTCACACATGTCTCCTATCTTATCCAAGGGTATCTCTGGCACTGTTCTCTGGGATCCTACCTGGGAACGCGGTTTAGCTATTTCTGGTACTTGTTTGGCGACATGTTTCCATAATTCAGGTCTAACCTTAAGTAGCTCTTCTAACTTGAGATTGCACTGCACTTTGGTGTTCTTCACTACCTCTGTGTTCCTAGGTATGACTGAATCTTCGTTTCTTACCATGACTGTAGGTGCTCTCATGCAGGTGGACTTTGCTTCCCATGGGCCTGTGAAATGGGGTAATTCTTGTAAAGAATTAGACTCGAAGTCCAATCTTCCTTGAGATTGGGTACTCTCCTGCTCTCCATAAATGGATGGGATGTCTTGTGGGAATTGGTCATGTGCCTCATCCACAAGTTCAATGGGAGGAGGGACTTCGCTTTCTTTAGCCCATTTGTCTTCTTGAATCTCGCGTAGGAACTCTGGTGTGAACCGATTCATAGAAGATGATGTGTCCGGCTCCGTAGAGTTAGGCACATAGGCTTCAGGCACATAGGCTTCTTGAGCAGGAATGCTTACTCTTTCACTTGCTTTGCCCTTGTGTTGAGAGGCTGGTTCCTTTTGTGATTGTGCCATTAGATTCTCTACTCTTTCTAGGGAGGGGGGGTTGTCTGGTTCAGTGGAATTGGCCACATAAACTTTTGATGGGGAATGGGTCATGTTTTTACTTACGTTCTCCCTTTCTTGATTTTTTTCTTCCTTGGCAGATCTTGCAATTATGCCCTCTAACTTCTCTAGAAGTCCATCCAAGTGTAATTGCGTCTTGGCTGAGCCCGAGTAATTGAAAAGGCGGCTGGCTTCAAACATAGTCTGAGCCAATGCGACCATTTTCGCGCAAAGCTTGGTTCTTTCTATCTCTAGGTCAGCTCTAGGGTAACACTTGTCATGATCCGTGACATTTGGCCCTTCTTGGATTCTGGCCTGATATGCTTTCAGCATCATGTCTATATCTTCAGGAGTGGGATCAGCTAATACTGATCCTACTCTAGGGGGTGGTGGAATCATATGAGGTGGGTTGGAAGGTGGCGGGTCGGATGGCGATGGGAATGGTGGTGATGGGATAGTGTGAGAGGGAGTTTGAGAGGTGAGTTCAGTTATCCTGGCTTTGGTTTCTCTGATGCTTTCCTCGAGTTCACTCATCTTTTTAGCCCATTGTCTTTTCATTCTTTCCCGACTATCTTTCCATGCTCTAGTCCTTTTCTTTGTTATGCTCTCGGTTTCACTAGCCTCTGGGTTCTTATCCTGGTTTACCCCTTGATTCTGTTGCAATGCTTGAGCTCTAGTGACTACCTGTACGGGAGCAGTGGAAGTAACACTTCCTGTGGAATCTACCACTAACCCAATAACATTGATAGGCGTGATTTTTGGCATATTATTGGGGTTCTTTGGGCAATCTCGTAAGAGATGCTCTTTTCCACAATCTTGGCAAAAGCCTTGGATCGTCACTGACTGGTTTTGTGTAGGTGGAGGTAGGGGGCAATCACGAATGAGATGATCTCCTTGGCATCTGTAGCACGGTCCTCTAGGGAATGGGGGTCTTACCTGCCTAAGTTGAGGCCTAGGGTTGGGGTTTGCATACATGACGTTGGTGTAATCTGACTCCCAACTAGGTTCATTTGACTCTTCGCTGTAATAGGACTCACCATGTTCTGGAGACTGCATGTAGTACGCCTGGGGACTATCGACATGTGTAGAATCAAAGCTATGGTCACTGGGGTCACTTTCAGAAAGCAGTGGTGTTACAGGGACAATAGCTCTATTCAGGTTCTCTTCTGCAGCTGCATATTTTACTGGGATCGCATTAGCTGGGGCAGGGGGTTGTTGTGCTAGCACAGGCTGAGGCCTTTGTTGGTTTTGATAGGGTTGGTAGGTTTGTTGAGGCTTAGCATACTGCTGAGGTGGGTACTGGTTCTGGTATCTTCCTTGTTGAGGGTATGGCTGTGGGTACATCTGCCTAACGGTTTGCTTATTGTAGGGGCAATCTTGCGCGGTGTGACTGGTGTACCTTCGTTCTATGGTGCAGTACTGACTACTAGGATTAACTTGGGGTTGGGCCATAATGGGACATACATTCGCCATGTGGTCGCCACCACAAGTATAGCACCTTTTCACAGGGGCAAACCTTGGGATTTGTTTGCTAGTTACACCTAAGTTCTGAGCTACTTTCTCTGCAAGTTCCTCGATTGATGTGGATTGCGTGGAAGAGAGGTTAGAGGCACTATCTGAGTCTTTGTATATCTTGGAAAGCTCTAACTCCTCCCCTAGGTTGTCCTCAATGTCAATACACATGCGTACACACTCTTCTATGGTCCTAGGGTCCTTCAAGTACACATATGATCTTAATTTGGTACTTAGCAATCCATCCAAGAATAAAGCCACTTGCTTGGCTGGTGTGGGTAACTCCAAAACAGGGCATCTTTCAAGATATTGCCTAAATCTCCTTCCTGCAAGTCTTACAGTCTCTTGCGGGGTTTGCTTGAAGCTGTGAATCAGCGAGGAGGTATTATGCCTTATGCCACTCTTAGAGAATTCAATAATGAAAGCCTCTAGGAGTTGGTCTATGCTCCTGAACTGCCTCTCATTTAGCGGCTGAAACCATGTCAGGGCAGTGTTCCTAAGGGTCAGACCGAAGGCATTGTACTGCGTGAATAGATCCTCCACTTGTTCAGCTCTCAAGACTTGCCTAAACTCAGCCACGTGATCGTATGGATCTCCGGTGCCATCGAAGTAATTCTTCATGGACTTAACTAGCTGAGTTGGTCTCAAAGTCCTTGTGTGCTCTCTAGGTCGTGGTAGAGGGAACTCATCCGTATTTCTTTGATTTTTGTGAGCTCTAAGTACCTCAGGTTCTACTCTATTTGTTTCCGTCCTCGTTCTTTCTCTGCCTCCTGGGTTGGCAAAGCTTACTTCTGGTCTATCTCTACTTCTGTCTCTTTGCATTCCATGAGCTTGGGATGTTCCAGCTCCAGGGCGACCATAGGATACATTCGATCTTGGTTGGGGGAAAACGAATTCACCCTTCCAAGTGTAAGCATGCCTATCATTTTCTGTCACCACAAAGATCCTCTCCGAAGCGTGATCTAAGTAGGTTGCTCTGCCTGGGCTATCAGGATCCTTAAACTCATAGATCATGATTGCTCCTATATCAGTTGGCTGATCAGATTTATACCTCCAAAAGGCTTCGTCAGTTTCTTGATTGAGGAGCAAATCTATGCTCTTGTTGTCTTGGGGAACCCACTCATGTGTGATAATCCTAGTGAGAACAGATTTGCCTCGGGGGGTTCTAGGTTCTACACCCATGTTTCCTTGTTCCAAGTCACCTAAGTCCGCCTCTGAGATTACGTTCCAAAATTCATCTGTCCTATCTGGGTAACTGGTAACTACGTATATGGTTCCTTCTTTGTCCAAGTATGCTCCGTTTTCAAACTTGACAGCTGGTTGCTCTAGTCCTATGGATTGGTCAGGGTTTTTAATCTAGACCACGGATCTTCCTAGGCCGTCCTCATAGATGCTAGCACCTAATCGGTTGGTCCTAAGGTATTCCAACTGTGTTTTGTAAGGGCCTTCTACCCTGTGCAAGTATGGCACACCTGAAATTCCCGTAGGTCTCTCCATACCTTGAGACATCTCTGATTCACTAGTCTCAGAACTTGGGTAGCCCGAGTGGTGACTCAACTGCTGGGCCCAAGACCTAGCAGTGTGGTTGACACTAGCCTCTGAAGACCTAAGGCTTTGTCTCTCCCTTACTAGGTGTCGTCCTGATCTAAGGTTCATATGCCTAACTGATTAACCCAATTTCTCCCAGGTACAACCACGTTTCTGAGTCCTTTTGTATCGGTTACTTGGTTCTTTTTATGTTGATTATCGTGTTTATACTCTTGTCTGATATCACGTCGTCAGGAATACTTGAGTTTAATTTCGCACTTTAGTTTGGTCGTTTCCCGTTAGGTTCTTTTCCTTTAAAGTTGTCGTTCACACACACACAGGTTATCTCTTAACTTGCACTTGATTTTCTTAGATAGTCTTTGATTTATCTCGTGCTTATCGTTGCCTGGAATTACTTCTAACACTACCCGCACTTAGCCTAAACTAAGAATTGACAGAGGGTGTTGCGGGTTTTCCAACCTTGAGTTCCTTTCCTTGTGTTGTTGCCCTGGGGTGCCCAGGACGCGTGTTCCCAAGCCTGCACTTACTCTTGCTTTGCGTACCCTTCGCTGCTCTCAAAGGACCTGTAAAAGGCCCACTGTTAGCTCAAGACTTAAATTCAAAAGATAGAACCAATCACTTCCATTCATGTAACACTTCACCAATTTGCACTATGACTTTTTGGACACAACTCTAGAGGCCCCAGAATTTTGTTCCCCCTGGGTATGGTCAACTTCAAAATACCCTATCTAATATTCCTGAGCTTAATTTAACCATAATCAGTCGATGTTTTTGTTGTACTCCCCGCGAGCTTTCCAACAAAACAAGAATCACGGCAAACGGATTTCGTATGAGAAAGTTATGCCAGCTCAGGGTTTTGGGCTAAAACAGGATTAGACTAGGTTAATAGGGCAACAGGAATTTCTCGAGTTACTTGGGTCATGCCCTCATAATGCAATACTACACGCTTGTGTTTGTCCCACACTTGGCCAAAATTTAGACCACAATTTTTGCCTTAAAAATTTGACCTAATTTGCCCTTCTAACGAGTTCGCAAAGTCTGTCGGTCGCGATTGACAGGTCAGTCGCGATCGACGTGTCGATCGCGATTGACAGGTCCGTCATGGCTGTCAGTCGCGATTGACTGGTCAGTCGCGATTGACAGGGGTTACGAAAAGTCAATCAGTCGTGGTCAAAGGGTCGTTGACTCTGTCGGTCGCGATTGATGGGTCGATCGCGATTGATGACTCGATCGCGAGGGTCTGTCCGTCGTGGTCAAACAATCGTTGACTGTGTCGGTCGCGATTGACAGAGCCGTCGTGGGCTGTCGATCATGGTCAAACAGTCGTTGACTGTGTCGGTCGCGATTGATGAGTCGATCGCGATTGATGACTCGATCGCGATTGACACGTGTCACGCGTATGGTCCGTCGGTCGTGGTCAATCGGTCGTTGACTCTGTCGGTCGCGATTGATAGAGCCGTCGTGGGCTGTCGATCGCGATTGACGTGTCGATCGCGATTGACAGATCTGTCCGTCGTGGTTTGTCGGTCGCGATTGACAGAGCGATCGCGATTGACAGAAATCTGAGGAATTTCAAGAAACTAAACACATTTTTGGGAAGCTCTAGGCCTGTAGATCATGGTTTTGCACTTTGTTTGGTAATTTGAGCGTCTTTTCTATCAGCCGCGATTGACAGAGGTCGGCGACACACAGACAGTTACTTCGTATTCCGTACCTGCGCAGAGTGCTGGGGACGATGATGTGACCTCTACCTGCGAGACAGCTCAAGAAACATGCAAAAACAGCACACGCAATTTCGCTCTCTCGCTCTCTCTCACAAGTGAAATGAGGGAAATGAGGTGGAGATGGTGATATAATAAAAAAACTGAAATTTTTGCGATGATGGAAATGGAGGTGGAAGATGGTGATGATGATGATGGTGATGATGGTGGTGAGGTAAGAAAGGGAAAAATAGGAAAAGTAAAGAAATTACCTACAATGCCAACATCTCCAATCTACGTCTTACCATCACACGCTCGTCCTCGAAGCTCGATCCCCGGCAACGGCGCCAAAATTTGGTGTAGCTCAGTGATGAGTAGCACCTCCTTTAATGTCAATCTGGGAAGACGTGAGGATGGTATGAAGACCTCGAGCATGTGGCGGCACAAGTGCATGAGTGAGAAGCACACAAACATGCACACACATACACACACACGCGCACACACGGCAAGACAAAGAGTGAGAATCAATGGAGTTCTTAGATTACTTTCAAAAGAGCTCTTACAAGTTCGTTTCAATTACAATCTAACCTCAAAAATGAGCTCTCTAGCTCCTTTTATAGTTTTTGACTAGCTTTGGCCCTGTTCAGACCTAGTGTCCGACCTAGTTAAAAATTAGGTTCCATGGCTTATTAGAGGGCTCAAACGAGATCTAAAAAATATGAAAATTGGCAGGTAGATACTTCTAAAGCTCCTCAAGCTCAAGGACTCCTTATCTTGCACAAAATGGAGCTACAAAAAGGTGAACATGGTATTTACAGGGGTTATTAGTGATGAGAATCACTTTTAATTGGTGTAAAGGTTTTGAAAAATTAAAGGTTGCCTTAGTGCTAGATCTGCGTGAATGCTCGTACTTGCTTCTTCATGAGGAAAATTATTGGCCTACTTGCCAGATCTTCTTTGACTGCCATGTCTGCTTGTGCTGTCCCTTCGTTCTGACTCTCTTCGTCTTGTGGCTCCTTCGGTTCCCTGACTGCTGCCAACAATGACCCTCTTTATCAAAGATAAAAGGCTTTATGAGAAAAATGTAACTGCTATATCAATGACCACATGGACGTACATAAGTGGTATCCATAGAAGCATACATGGTGTGTATGTGCTCAATATGCAGTAAAATGACATTAAAAGTCTGAATGCACAACCCGAAAACTACCCAACAACACCTACTGGTGTCTATCAACTCTGATGTTTTAGGCTCAAAAACCTGCATAAATTTGCAGTGGCTGCTTCCACCAAAACTGAAAACCTTTTGAGAAACCTGTAGTTTTATGAGTGTGGTTGAAAACATAGCCCCAAAGGTTGATATTTATTGTCAGAGAAGTACAAAGAATACTCTTCTTGATGTTCTTGGACCTATGTGAAGAGAACTATGTGCGAAAGTACTCTAAAATGGCTCCATAAGACACCCCAAAAATGCTTCAAATATTGGCTTTGAAAGCAAAGAATGAAGCTTTGAGGAACCAAAACATGTTAAGGGTAATGTCAACCTTAGTCTTTCCCCTTCTTCAGACACCACAAGAGTGTAGCTTAGTGGCAAGAGATCACCACGGTTAAGCGAGCTCTGGGGGGAATAATACTGGGAGGGGTGACCTCTTGAGAAGTACCAGGAACCTCTATCTTTCTTGATCATTGAGGTCCTCCCTCATAGACAACGGTGCCAACGGTGACTTTGGTGACTTGGATGACAAGGTATGCCAAAGTGTATGCCTTGGTCATCCCCTTAGTCATAAGCCTTGGAGAAAGCGGGGGGGGGGGGGGAGTGCTCGCTTCACTTGCACAAAAGGAACAAAACTTTTGCGTCAAATTGCTCTAATACTAGTGAAGTATTTTGATGGCAATGCACCACAGTGCGCTCTCCTTCTCGAGAACTCCTCGATGATTTCCTCGTAGTTGAAAACTGAGCTCCTAAGGCTGAACATGGTACTCCACACATAGATTGCAGAATACACAGAAAAACACAGTACACATGGAGCATGACGACATACTTCTTAGGTGTTACAAATGTGATCGAACTTAGAGTCTATGACTGACCAGGCCACTATATGTTTTATTAAAGAACGTGTACAAAGAAGTGTCCTGTGGCCACTTGGCATTTCACATGGACACGAACGGTAACACATACACTTACACATAAATACATACCCACACATACACATACATACAAACATACACACATACATGCATACACATACATACAAACACACACACATACATGCATACACATACACATACGTACATACCCACACATATACATACATACACACACACATACACGCATACACATACACATGTACATACACTTACACATAAATACATACACTTACACATACATACATACAACACACACATACATGCATACACATACATACATACACACATACACACACATACATGCATACATACACTTACACATACATACACACACATGCACATACCCATGCATATAGATACACAGACATACATACTAAATACATGCACACATACACATACACACATACACACGTACTTACACACACATACACATACCGACACACACACATACATGCATACAGATACACATATACATACACTTCACATACATACATACACACACATACATGCATGGGCATACACATATACATACACTTACACATACATACATACCCACACATACACATACATATAAATAAACATATATGCATACACATACATATATACATACACTTATACATAAATACATACATTTACACATACATACATACACACACATACACATACCCACACATATACATACTAAATACATGCACACATACACACGTCATACATTTATAGTTTTGTATGTATATTTATATTTCAGAATGTGTATTTGTGTATATCTGGATATGTGTGTATGTGTAGATGTGTACGTGTGAATATGCGTATGTATATAATCATATTATTAAATTAGTGCCTTTATTTTCTACACAATCAAATTATGATCAATCAGAGGTCAATGGCATCAAGACAATGCATCAAGAAATGATGTTATATTGTATTCATTCCAACATCTCATCAAGGTCAATGACATCCAGGACAATGCATATCAGCTAACAAAAGGTTCTTGTTGTATTGATACAATGCAACTTCTTGAAAAGGGTCTATGGATATGTGAAATAGATCATCTCGTATATCAAGAGTTCAAAGCAAAGATCAAGTTGAACCTCGTACCAAGCTTTGAGCATCAAGAAGCTTTCCTGGAGAGTGTTGATGATGATACTGAGATACCATACATTGTGCTTCGTAAGAGAACTGGATCACCTGGTGGTCATACGAGGAACAACAAAGGGTGCATCAGTGCCTTTTGGGAAGCATTGAGATTCACAAGAGAAAGGTGGATCAATGCTTCCAGAAATTGACTAGAGGTGAGGAAGAACATGATATGCCTATTGATATGAAGAAGAAAGAGGCAGACGAGATTGTACATGTTACCATTAGTGTCCATGTGAAAGGCCAAATGGCCACCAGACACTTCTTTGTATATGTTCTTTAATAAAACATTTAGTGGTATGGTTAGTCACAAACCTCTCTGCAGAGTCTGTGGTCCTAGGAGCTTGAGTTTTTTACTACGAAGATATCGTCATGGAGGTCTTGAGAAGGAGAGTTCACTGTGGTGCATGGATGTTGAAATACTTCACTGGTATCAGAGAATTATGATGCAAAAAGATTTGTTCCTTTTGTGCGAGCAAAGCGAGCATCCATCCACCCACCAAAGGCTTTCTCCAATGCTTACTATTAAGGCGATGAACACATGCATAGACCTTGGCATACCTTGTCATTCGAGTCATCGAAGTCACCATTGGCATCGTTGGCTACGCACGAGGGAGGACCTCAATGATGAAGGAAGATAGAGGTTCTCGATACTTCCCGGGAGGTCACCCATCCCAGTATTGTTTCCCTTGTAGCTCGCTTAACCATGGCAATCTCTTGCCACTAAGCTACACTCTTGTGATGTTTGAAGAAGGGGAAAGACTAAGGTTCTCAATACCTTGAACATGTTTTGGTCCCTCAAAGCTTCATTCTTTGCTTACAAAGCCTGTTTTTGAGGCATTTTTGGGGTGTCTTTTGGAGTCATTTTAGAGTACTTTCACACATAGTTCTCTTCACACAGGTCAAAGAATATCAAGAAGAGTGTTCTTTGTACTTCTCTGACAATAAATATCAACCTTTGGGGCTGTGTTTTCAGCCACACTTGTAAAACTACAGGTTTCTCAAAAGGTTTTCAGTTTTGGTCGAAGCAACCGCTTCAAATTTATGCAGTTTTTTGAGCCTAAAACGTCATAGTTGATAGACACTTGAAGGTGTTGTTGGCTAGTTTTTGGGCTATGCATTCAGCCTTTTAGCGACATTTTACTGCATATATTGAGCACATAGACACCATGTATGCTTTTGTGGATACCGCTTATGTATGTCCATGTGGTGATTGATATAGCGGTTATGTTTTTTGCATAAAGCCTTTGACATTTGATAAACAGGGTTGTGGTGAGGTTTTTCTTAACTAGGAGACACCCAAATGTCGGGCTCTCTTTGGTGATGCAGGTGGAAAACTTACCCAGCTTTGCCATAGGAGATGTATGATAGTTGTTCATAGGTGCTCGATAAGCCTAGTTGGGTTCTATTGGGTAATTGATTATATGCAGTGGAGTTTGTGATTCACTATGCAGGTAAACATGTCAGTACGTGTAGTTTTATGATAGTTTGACACTGGTCATTTGCTCATTTTGTAGAGGATACTCTGGCAAAATTTGTCCATATTTTTGGTTCTGTCAACTACATAGTGGTCGATTTACTTCCTAATACACTTATTTGTTGGTATTTGGCCTCTTCTAGCTCCATTATCATTCTATTCACTTCTCTACCATCATGGCATCAGAGGTCTCAAGCACATCTAGTGGATCAGGATCTAGTGCCAGTGTTCCGAGGAGGAGCTATAACTTGCAGGGCAAAGACCATTTTGAGATCCAAAATTTTGATGGCACAAACTTTGCTCTATGGAAGAATCAGATTAAAGATGTGCTGATTCAAAGGAGGCAATGGAAGCCAATAAATGGAATTTCAAAGAAGTCTATTGACATGGATGAAGATGATTGGGATGAGTTAGATGAAATGGCCAGGTCTACCATTCACTTGCACTTGGCAGATAATGTTTACTTTACAATATTAGACTGTGAAAGTGTAGAGGAGCTTTGGAAGAAGTTATGAAATACATATGAAAAAGAGATGGCATCAAATAAATTTTATTTGATGAGAAAATTATATGACCTTTGCATGAAGGACACAGATAGTGTTCTTGCTCATCTAAATGAGTTTGATGTTATATTCTCCCAATTACAGGCTCAGAAAATGGATATGGATAATGAAATGAAAGTAGGATTGTTGTTATGCACCTTGCCATCATCATGGGATACCTTTTGCACAACTATTAGCAATAGTGCACCTCGTGGTAAACGCATCTATGATGACATATGTGGAGCACTCTTGAGTGAGTAGATTTGTAGAAAACTTATGGTTGGCACTCAGAATGGAGATGAATATAATGTTCGTGATTCATTACTAAGGAAAGAATAAGCAACGTTGCAGGAGCAAGAACAAGGAAAAGAATGGTCAATGGAATAAGAGTAGAAGTAAATCAAGGAAGAATGGTCATTGCGCCAACTGAGGCTCTTATGGCTGATTCTCTTTCCCACATGTGGTTGCTAGATTTTGGTGCTTCTTTCCATGTGACACCACACAGAGAATGGTTCTCTAAGTATGCAATAAAGTCTCTTGGTACTGTGAGACTTGATGACTCTTACCAGTGTGACATTGTGGGGATTGGAGATGTGGTTGTGCAGCTCATTGATGGTTCAAAATTTAGTATGCATAATGTACACCATGTACCTCAGTTATCATGCAGCTTGATGTCAGTTCATCAACTTGATGACCTTGGTTACAAGGTGGTATTCTATGCTCAGTCCTTTCGTATATCAAAGGGCAATATGTGTTGGAGATAGACGTCTACTGAAGCACACAAACAACACAAGGAAGAAGAAGAAGCTTGGAGCACAAACACACAATACTGAATGTATTACTAGAGAATGTACAAAGATAAGTAGCCCATTAGGGCAAGAGGTGTATATACAAGCCGGGGGAAAAAAACCTCCTAAAGAGGGAAAAAAGTGCCCCGGCGGTCCTAGTGTGTTCACACACATCACTAACTAAATATATCAACAAATCCCCCCTGGGAGTGATGCGGTGAACAAGGAGCTAGCACTCATGTATAAGGAAGTGCCAAGCTATGTGGAAGTCACTCCACAAAAGGAAGTAAGCCCAAAGCTTTGCGGAAAGCTTCAAACTTCTCCCTAGGCAGAGCCTTCGTGAAAAGGTCTGCAATGTTCTCTTGCATGGGCACATATGCCAAGCTGATCTCCCTAGCAGAGAACCTCTCCCTGGCATAGTGATAATGCACCTCAATGTGCTTAGTGCGAGCATGGAACACAGGGTTCCTCGCAACTGCCAATGCGCTCTGACTGTCAGTGAAGATGGTGGTGGGAGAAGACTGGCCAACACCCAAATCATCCATTAGTCGTCTGAGCCACACACACTCAACAGTAGCTGTGAAAGCTGCCCTATACTCAGCTTCACAACTGGAAGTGGCCACAATAGGCTGCTTCTTGCTCAACCAAGATATACATGAGCTACCAAGCATGAAGCAAAAGCCACTAGTGGACACGCGAGTGTCATAGCAACCAGCCCAATATGAGTCAGAAAAAGCATGCAAATCTGGCGGTAGTGATCCCCCCTTGGGATAAAACAACCCAAGTATCCGAGTACAACTCAAGTAGCGAAAGATGCGCTTAACCGCCTTCCAATGCGTGACTCCTGGGCAATGCATAAACCTGCTCATCTGTGAGACAACAAACTGAATATCTGGCCGAGTAATGCATAAGTAAATCAAGCATCCAACAGCCTGCTGATAGAGAACAACATCAAATGCATCTCCAGCATCATAAAGACTCAATCGTAAACCTGTCTCCATAGGAGTGGCAATAGGCTTACAGTCTTCAAGGCCAAAACGTTGCAATAATGTGTCAATATATTTCCTTTGACACAATGCCATTCCACCATCAACTTGCATAATCTGAATGCCCAAATAGTGATGCAAATGCCCCAAATCAGACATCTCAAATGAGGCATGCAAATCAGCCTTGAAATCAGCAATATGCTTCTCAATAGGACCAGTGAGCAGCATGTCGTCAACATAGACAACAATGATCATAAGCACATCATTAGCACGCTTAACATATAAGGTGCTTTCAGTTGGACTGTTCTCAAAACCAAGTGCAACCAGATAGGCATGTATCTTCTCATACCAAGCACGTGGTGCTTGCTTTAAACCATATAATGCCTTCTTTAACCTGCACACCTGGTTTTCATGCCCTTTCTGCACAAAGCCACGGGGCTGAAAAACATACACTTCTTCATGCAAGTCACCATTCAGAAATGCTGTTTTAATGTCCAACTTATGTACATTCCAACCATGATGGGCTGCAAGTGCACAAATGCTCCGAACAGTAGTCATACAGCATGTAGGTGCAAAGGTCTCATCAAAATCAATGCCTCTTTCCTGCGCATAACACTTTGCAACAAGCCTAGCCTTATACCTATCAACTATACCATCAGGTTTATGCTTCAACTTGTATACCCACTTAGTGCCAATGGCTTTCTTTCCAGGAGGAAAGTCACATAAAGACCATGTACCATTCTTCATTATAGCATCATATTCAGATTGCATAGCAGCCATCCAATTTTCTGAATTCTGTGCTTTATCAAAAGAAACAGGCTCATTCTCATCACAGAGACTAGACACAGCCATAGCATAGCAATCTGATGCAAAGGAGGCACTATGAGAGCCTGAGCGAGTACGATATGACAAAGGTGCATCTAATTTGCTGTCACGCAAAGTCTGCACCAGCCATTTTAGCATAGTTTTTGCTTGCTCAATATCAGCTCTCTCATCAACAAGTGCATCATGTAAATCTGCATTAGAAATGGAATGATCTGCATCATCATATGAAACTTGCAAAGGCTGAGAAGTTGCCTCATTAGGACCAACACTAGACTGTCTACCTGTAAAAAGAGGCATCAAAGTATCATACATGTCTTTGGAGCTAACAGATGTCTCCTTAGTACATGAAAGCAATGGCTGAATAGCATCTTCCACAAAGACAACATCACGGCTAACCAGAATGCGTTTAGTCTGTGGATGATACAGACGATAGCCTTTACTTTTAGAACTGTACCCAACAAAAATACATTTTACTTCCTTATCATCCAATTTTCTGCGATGTTGTTCAGGCACTATTGCATATGCCAAACAACCAAAAACACGCAGATGAGCAACAGATGGCTTGCGGTCATGCCAAGCTTCATATGGAGTGATAGACTGCAGCGCTTTAGTGGGACACCTGTTCAGTACATATGCTGCACACATGACAACCTCAAGCCAAAAACTATATGGTAAAACCTGACTCTTGACCATGCACCTCGCCATCTCCATGAGTGACCTGTTCTTTCGTTCAGCAACTCCATTCTGTTGAGGTGTATACGCCACTGTACACTGGTGTTTTATCCCACGATCAGAACGGAGGGTGCCCATTTTACATGCTGACAGATTTTCAACCAGAACCAAAAACTGTTTAAAGCACATGAACACTTCGGACTTTGCTTTGAGTGGATATACCCATGCATGCCTAGAAAAATCATCAATGAAAGTCACGAAGTAAAGGTAATTTCCAAAAGAGGGTGTCTGCATAGGACCACAGACATCACTATGTACAAGCTGCAATTTCTATGTAGCCCGAACTGAACCATCTTTTGGAAAGGAGGAATGCTACATTTTGCCCAAAATACAGCCTTCACAAACATGTTTTCCAGGTGCCTCAAGTTTGGGCAAAGAGGACACCATTTCAAATTTCTGCAGGCATAGCACACTAGCAAAATTCAGATGACCAAAGCGTGCATGCCAAAGCTTTGCATCTGACATAGCCTGAGAATCATTTACTGCACATGCCAAATCATTTTTAGATCTTTCATAGTCTATGAGCTTATACAACCCACGACATAAAATGCCAGAAGCAATAATCACATCGCCATTTGAGAGATCATGAACTGTACACCTGTCATCAACAAATTTCATAACCAAGCCAATCTTGGCTAATGTAGAAACTGATAACAAGTTCTTTTTGATCCCTGGCACAAATAAAGCATGTGACAAAGTGAAAGAACTACCATCAGCAGTAGTCAAAATGATCTTACCAACTCCCATAACAGAATAAGAGGAGTTGTTGCCGCATGTAACAGTATTCCGTGTAGGGGCAGGCTCGAGTGAAGAGAAGAAACTGCACTGCAAGGTAATATGTTTGGTCACCCCACTGTCAAAATACCAAACATCTGAGTCTACTGCAGACATGCACTGCTCATGAGAAGATGGGTCAAAACTGTAGACAGTAGTAAACGCCCATTCTTCTTCTTACACAAGATTTGCAGACTCTATTTTTGGTATATAGGCCTCTGCAACCATTCCAGCCTCTTTCTTCTTTGCCTCTTTAGCAGCCAGTTTTGGACATTTCTTTATGATATGATCATTGCCTTTACAGTACTTACAAAACAATTCCTGCTTTTCTGATTTTTTTTCATCTTTGTCTTGGTTCTTTGAATGTGCAGCATTTGCAGATTTCTGCTTACTAGTAGAAGAGCTCCATTTTCCTTTGCCCTTCTGACTAGCCAGGAAAGCTTGATCTGCAACTCGCATAATGGACTTGTTTTGCGTGGACTGATCATCCTGCAACAAAACAGAGACTAACTCCTCAAATGATAAGGCATTCAAATTGCCTTTCATCATCAACCGAAGAGTAGAAGCAAAACTTTGATATGAGTCAGGAAGACCATTCAAAACCGTCTGTACAAGTGAGCTATCTGGTATAACCTAATTGTCCATAGAATCACCTTCATTCATGTGCTCACTCTCCAACTGTTTTCGGAGGTAAGCAACACGAGCCTCATTCCTAGCTTGGTACAATGTGGTAAGTGTATCCCAAGCATCCTTAGCTGTTCTGCAAGAGCGAATGTGAGGAATAATGGCACGTTTGACAGACAAAGCTATCAATGCATGTGCTTGGGCATCTCTGCCATCCTAGTGAATCTGCTTTGCAGTAGGTGTAGTAGAAACAACAACACGAACAGGAATCTGCGGAATATCATCTTCAACACCATCTTCATCAGCTCCAGCACATATCGCATCATATACGCCCATAATGGGTAGTTGGTACCATCCAACTTATCCTCAACAGCCAACATACGGAATACATCACTGCTTTCAGCCATGGCTGGTGACTAAAATACCTTGATGCAAAAAATTGACTGTATCTCAAAAAATTGAATGGAACTGCCCAGATGAATTCTGCTAGACCTGTAGCAGACTTCGAGACGCTTAAACTGGCGAACAGAAACTGGTATATACCTTTGGCACAAAAAGACGAAATAGCCTACACAAGCACTACGATAGTGCATTCGGAGGCCAAAACGAGCTCAGATCGCGATTTCGGCACCACAAAGCGAAGCAGTTTTGATCTCTGAAACACCCTGAGTATGCTCACCAAATTTCATGCGAATCTGAGACTGCAAACAAAGGAGTGTCGACGGCACCCTAGATGAAGCGACGGCCTGCTCTGATACCAATTGTTGGAGATAGATGTCTGCGGAAGCACGCGAACAACACAAGGAAGAAGAAGAAGCTTGGAGCACAAACACACAATACTGAATGTATTACTAGAGAATGTACAAAGATAAGTAGCCCATTAGGGCAATAGGCGTATATACAAGCCGGGGGAAAAAAACCTCCTAAAGAGGGAAAAAAGCGCCCCGGTGGTCCTAGTGTGTTCACACACATCACTACCTAAATATATCAACAATATGGTTATTGCAAAAGGAAGCAAAGTTGGCTCACTTTATCCTTTCTTTGTATAAGAAATAGAACCCTTGTTAGCTATTACTAAATAGCCTATGGCTTGTATTTGGCATGGTCGTTTGGGCCATATATCTCGTAGTGGAATGGAAAATCTTTCTCGTTCTGGCTACTTACATGTGTATATTTCTCTAATTTTTCAGTTTGTGAGCATTATCAATATGGAAAGCAAAGCAGAAATGTGCATAGAATGCACATTGACTCTTCAATTCAATCTTTAGATCTCGTTCATACAGATGTGCTATGCCCACTAGATCCTTAGGTGGTTCTCTTTACTTTGTCACTTTCTTAGATGATGCTACGAGAAAAGTTTGGGTATATCCTATTAAATCAAAGGATGAGGTATGTTGCAGAGCAAAGAGGCACAAAGAGGAGCCCCAAAATTTTCAGAATTAGTGGGCATATTTTTCTTCTTCAATGTCTTAGGAAATTCCCTCAATCTATGTAAATGCACTAGAGGAGTCCTCTAGATGCACAATCCCAAAGCATTGTAATATATCTCTTGTAAAATAGTAGGAGAATAGAAATTAGTCGATGAAGTGCCGGTCACTTGTGTGAAAGGACCATTTTTAGGGCACATGTATATAAGTCATTTTGTGACTCTTTGTAAAGACTTTTTGCCATAGTGAAGAAGGAGAGCTCCTGATTTTTGAAGTTGCTTCTTTCTTGTAGATTTTCATTTTCTCTTTGATCTTCTATGTGTGTGTAATGCTTGGAATCTGTGTGTAAGATTGTTGTCTACCCCTCCCCACTGTTTTTGAGCTACTATAGTGTGTGTGTGTGTGTGAGCTAGTGCGAGTTGTGGAGTGCAACTATGGTATCGCGATACCATTCTAGGTATCGTATCGTCTAGTTGGTATCGCGATCGCGAGTTGCCTACTGGTATCGTATCGTGGTCCACTGTGGTATCGTATCGTTGACCTAGCAAGATCGTATCATCTCACTTTCCAGTATCGTATCGTGCAAGTTTGCGGTATCGTATCGTGACTTGTACTAGTATTATATCGTGCAGTTCCATGGTATCGTATCCAGCTGCACTGGTATCGTATCGCCAGCTGCACTGGTATCGTATCGCCAGCTGCACTGGTATCGTATCGCCAGCTGCACTGGTATCGTATCATGTGACTTGCTAGTATCGTATCATGCAATACTCAGGTATCGTATCGTGTCAAATTTCAGTATCGTATCATGGCTAATTTTGGTATCGTATCACCCTCAGAATCG
Organism: Ceratopteris richardii; assembly: GCA_020310875.1. Lineage (NCBI taxonomy): Eukaryota > Viridiplantae > Streptophyta > Polypodiopsida > Polypodiales > Pteridaceae > Ceratopteris > Ceratopteris richardii. Next base: position 70,230,269 of record CM035432.1, on the reverse strand, counting down.
GTATCGTATCGTGCAATTCTTAGTATCATATCGTGAAAAGTTGTGGTATCGTATCGTGACTTGCATTGGTATCGTATCGTTAGAATTCCTGATATTGTATCGCATTGTGTAGAGATATCGTATCGCCTATTGCTTTTAGTATCGTATCATCTAGTCATCTGGTATCGTATCGTCAATTCCCCAAGTATCGTATCGCGAACATACTTGGTATCGTATCGTGATGAAGACTAGTATCGTATCATGTCCTGAAGTGATATCGTATCGTCGACAGCCTGGTATCGCCTAGTGCAGTATCGCCAAAGTGGTATCGTCCAGAACACTTTGCGCATTGTCAAGGGTGAAATTGAGGCATTTGAGGAGCCACTTAAGGAGAGTTTTAGAGGTCAAGAGAGCCTCAGGAGAGGGTGAATGAACTTGAGGTCAGGAAGATGAGAGAGGAGAATTGGAAGAACAAGAGCAATCAAGAAGACCATACCCTAGAGAGTTTGTAACTACTCCTAGAGGCAAGTCAATAGTGGCGCGGGTCTTGAGAGGGGACTTGATACCTCAAGACAACTACTTACTGGAAGTCTATTTGATCCATGGATCGAACTTGTTACTTCAAACTAACTCACCGACTCAAGGAAGAGAAGAAAGTACGATGACATTTTACGAGCTAAAGGATCCGGAAGACAAGTCTAGAGTAATGTAACTAGACAAGAACCAAAGAAGGTATTGGTTGGTGGATGCCATAGACAGGGCTCGACTGAAATACATGGGATTGCCTGTATTCCCTCAACGAGAATAGACAACCACCTCTCAGAACCCCTTCGGAACATAACAAGAGGGAGAGCATACGATGTCGGGACAAACAAGCCAACGGAGTGTTCCGAACGGAACTCACGTGCAATTCACAACACCTGGAGTGCAAACACACAATCAGACCCACCCTGGAGTAGGAAATCAATACCGACCACCAGTAAGGCCACAAACACCAATAGGAGCGCAGCCTGGAATACCCCCAATTAGACCAGCAATCCCCGCCTTCCCCGTAATGCCTAGATAGCCAGAACCAATGAGAAGATTGAGACCTATTCAGGTGGCCAAATGTGTGAGGAATCATTATGACGGATTGGGAGAACCCTACGACCACATTGCCGAATTTAAAAAAGTTCTAAGAGCTGAACAAGTAGACGACTTCTTTGTACAGTATGAGTCTTTCGGACTCACCCTCACAGGAACGGCTCTCACTTGGTTCCAGCCATTAGACCCCAACCAATTTGGAAATATGGAGCAATTCTTTGAAGAATTCATAGGGGAATTCACTAAGAGAGGGATTAAACACAATACTGCATCTTTAATCCATAGTTTTAAGCAAAACCCTAATGAAACTGTGAAAATAGCTACCCGAAGATTTAATCAGTATGTGGATAGATGTCTGATAGCAAAAAGACATACGCAATAGAAAATGATGTCATTATTTTTGGACGGATTAACAAACGGAACTCTGAGAACATTTGTCTACGTGAAGAGACTATAGACATTGAATGAATGTCTGCAAGAATGTATCAACTTAGAGGACAAGCTAGCAGATTATCTCAAAAGTACAACCAACCCTACTAAATTAGAAGACACTCGAAGCACAGTAACATCCAACTCCAGTAATGTAGAAGAATTAGCAGAGCTGGTAGCAAAGAAATTGGGAGTCCAAGGATAGAGAAATTATCAACACCCAGCCCTAAGAGTACCCATGTTGAGGAGATGTAGCTCATGTGGAGGTGATCACCCCACTCACATGTGTGTTCGAGGAGGAACAGGTGTACCTCAGATGTACCCTTATAATAGACAACCCCGTCAAGGAGTTGCCTTGTATGTCACATAGAACAAGAATACACCAATCACACCACAAAAAATTGCCCGTTCAATAGGTAGACATAGCCTCTACAACCACCTCAGTATCGGCCATATGGATATCCACCTAGAGAGCCAGGCAAAGATATGCCCAGGTACAATCCCTACCCAACACCACCAGGAGCACCGAGGCCATACGAGCAAGCACAATATCCACAACCCCAACCAGTGTTAGGACCACAATTGTCATAGCCCCAACATGTGGTACCGGTTAATTACGCTCAACCAGAGGAAAACCTAGAAAGATCCATTGTGCCAGCATCACCTATAACCAGTGTGGAATCGACAAACCTAGGTTGCGAGCCATCTCAGGGGGAGTACTATCCCTATGATGCTAACATGTTTGAGTATGAACAAACTTATGATCCACACAACTACGGATACAAAGGTTATGACAGTGTCTATGGACCGTAAGTGGTGACATTAATGTACACCACACCTAAAGCACAACCACCTATAAGACCACCCCTCAGACCACCTATGCCAAGAAGACCTTCTTATAGATGCGGAGGAGACCATTTTATCAGAGAATGCACTCGGCCTTACAACCCACCACCTCCTAGGACTTGGGAAGGATATTGCAGTGATTGTGGAAAGGAACATCTCTTCCGTGATTGCCCAACAAACCCCAACAAGGCTCAAGACACTGCACCTATTAATGTAATCGAAGTGATAGAAGCACCGGGAAGTGATAAGGAATACACCGTACCATTAAAGGCTATTACACGAGAACAAACGAAGGAACGAGAAGGGAAACAACCGGATCTAGTACAAGAAAACAATAGAACCTTAAACCCCAAAATTCAAATAGTGGAAGATTTAGAGGACCCACTGAGAATACCCAAAACATGAAAGCACAAAAATGGAAAGAAAGAAGAGAGAAGCTCAAAGAAAAATGGATGAAAAACAAAAGTCAAGAAAATAAGAAACATACAAGAAGCATTAAGAAGCATAAAGAACCAGAGATTCGAGAAGAAGTTCCCATTCCACCGCCTATCCGAGAATCAGAGAAACCAGGATCAATTCTAGCTGACCCAAAACCGGATGATTTGGACATGTGATTGAAAGCTTACCAAGCTAGAATTAAATCTGGACCGAATGTGGAACAACATGAAAAGCTTTACCCACAAGGAGAGTTAGAAAAAGAGAGGCTTGTTATATGCAGAAAACTCATAGAGGTAGCACAAGCAACCCTGGAAAATACCATCCCAGCCCTCCCTGAGACAAAGATACCAGAGGATCAATACAAGGATTGTGTTAAAGCCAAGGAGAAAGAACCTAAAGAGAAGGATGATAAATGTGAGCTAGTGAAAACCAAGGACGAACCTATGTCAACAATACCGGATTTAGAGGTTGACTAGCCAAAAGAATTATGGAATAGAATCCGAGAAGAACAATGGAAGAGGAATGGAGTGACTAAACCTCCCTTTGAGGAATTAGGTGTGGAAGTTTATCAGCCAAGTCCCAACATGGAAGAAGTATATGAGGAAGTATCGGGACTAGACCAAAATAGGGAAGAAGTTCAGAGCATTTCGACCCTACCAAATTATATGGGAGAGTATGAAAAAGAATCCATGATCTTTTGAGCACCCACAGTACGAGGAAAAGGAAGGGGAAACTCAGATAAGAATTCACACAATCTAACATAACTTAAAAAGAAAAAAGTACAATGCCAACTGACTGTGGAAGAACTACTCCGTGTTAAACCACAAATATGGAAACAATTAGCAGGTCAACTCGAATTAGGGTAGGAGAAGGACGAAAGGGAAAACAAGGGAAAAGAAAACCCATCTAAGGTATAAATCCCAGTGGATAAGGTTGGAGAATTTAGCAAAGGAGACAAAGGCAACACATGTTTACCTGTCACTTACAATGGCTATATGACCAAAGCCATACTAGACACAGGAGCACGAGTAGGAATTGCCACCAAGGAGATTTGGGAGAAATGGGGAAAGCCTGCCTTACGACCCACTCACATGAAGATCCAATTAGCAGATGGTCATGTTGAAAAACCATTAGGGATATTATAAAAGATCAAGCTAACCACCTGTGGAGTTGAATTTGAACATACACTAGCTATCTGTCAATTTGGAAAAGCAAGTAACTATGAGATGCTATTTGGATGACCCTTCATGAGACAGCTTAGGGTAGTACAAGATTGGGGACGAGACTCTTTATATTTTCAACATCAAGGAAACACCACCAAAATAAGCTTGCATATGTTTGCATATCGAAATGTACCCCCACTACAATGGAATCCTATACACAAGGAAGAAGATGATCTATCTATTCATAGCGCTGGATCAAGCGATCAATCATGGATGCATGAGGACGCCCAATTATGGATGTGTATAGAAGCCAAGAAAGAGGATAATAAAAGGTAGCTGTGGCCAATAGGACATCCTAACTACCGACCGATAGAGGACCCAATGTATATGCCTCAAATCTTTCCCGATGAAACATTTGAACCACATGGATGAATGGAAATCTTAACAACCTTGGATATATGTGTGAATGAGGAAGTTCTAACGATGAATGAATGTGTAGACAAAGAAGGCTATGATGTAAATTTGTACATGGTTGTCCTTCAAGAAGTAGAACCACGGGAAATCTTAGAAAAGGAGTGGAAAGAGGAATACGAGAGTATAGAAATGGAACCAAAATTTGATTAAGAAGAAAGCTACCTAGAAACCATTCAAGCCGAAGATAAGCAGGAAACGACCAAGGTCTTAGCAATAGAAGTAGCCCCCATAGTACCAAAGCAGGAGGAAGGTGCGAGTAAGATCGAACCAGGCCCCGATCTTTTTGAGGTTCCGGAGCATTTTAAAAGGTATGAAGTAGAAGAGAGAAAAATAGCCATTCAAATGCCTAAGAGAGAGGCAAGAGAAGGAGAAGCGTACGACAATAAGGAACAAACCAAAAAGATCATAGTGACTGTAGAGGATGGAGAAGAAAAATGTACCTACATAGAAAAAGATGCATCGACCGAGGAGGAAGAGGAGTTAATACAGTTGATTCGGGAATATCAAGATGTGTTTGCTTGGACATATAAGGATCTCAAGGGTGTGGAACCCTCTATTTGCTCTCATAGAATACCAATGATGGCGGAGGCAAAACCATCTAAACAACGCCCTTACACCTATAATGAGGTCTATGCTGCTAAAATTAAAGAAGAAAAAGACAAGCTATTAGCGGCTGGATTCATCTATGAGATAGAACATACTAAATGGGTATCACCACTAGGGGTGGTGCCTAAGAAGAATGAAAAACTTAGAGTATGCATTAACCTGAAGAAAGTGAATGCATCCACGATCCGCGACAGCTACCCATTACCCATCATTGACCATCAATTGGAAAGAGTTGCAAGAAAGGAAGTCTATAGCTTCTTAGATGGATTCTCAAGATACAACCAAGTAGCCATTGCTACTGAGGATCAACATAAGACTACATTCACGACTGAATGGGGAGTCTATGCTTTCCGAGTGATGCCTTTTGGACTCACTAACGTGCTTGCTACTTTCCAAAGGTTGATGTGTCATGTTTTCAAAGAATTCCTGAGGAAGAGTATGGAAGTGTATGTAGATGACCTATGTACATATTCAAACCGAAGGCAAGACCACATTCCTAAATTGTAGAAGATATTTGATAAATGCCGACAATATAGAGTCTGTCTGAACCCTGAGAACTGTGTCTTCATGGTAAGACAAGGGAAGATCTTAGGACACATAGTCTCTAGGAATAGAATATCTACAGATGAAGACAAGATTAAGGTCATTTTGGAACTTCCTATACCGAAGAATGCAAAAGAAGTGAAAGCATTTATGGGACATTGCGGATACTACCGTCGATTTATCCACATGTATGCAATAACTGCCAAACCTTTGTATGGACTGCTGACTCAATTCACTTGGACCGATGAATGCGAAAAGGCATTTAACGAGTTAAAAAGGCGACTTAGTACAGCCCCAATTCTAAAAACACCGAATTGGAACAAACCTTTCCATATTGATGTGGATGAAGGGCTTTGGTGTACAGAACAAGAGGAGGAAGGAGGAGATGGAGGGAGAGAGAAGAGAGAAGAGACGCGCGGACATGCGTGGGAGCCTCGAAACCCACATAATGATCTCTCTTGAGGCAATGCTCTATAAATGATATATATATATGAATATGGGGGTAAGGTCACATGACCCTTACATCCCCAACAATCTCCCACTTAAGGGTCAATGTGACCATAAGTGGTAACATATACAAAGAATGATGTAGGACTATACAATAATGTACAGGAAGAGTCCGGACCTCTACCCATACCAAATCAGCCTACACCAACCACCTCGAACAAGGTGTATCCATGCACCTCAAACTGCTCTAGACTCATATCGACAAGAGTCGAGCTCACATATGACTGATGCAAGAACTGATGAAGTTCCTGCAAAGCTCCCACTCGCTCTATGCTTATGTCAATCATTGAACGACTGACAACTCCAAGTGCAAATGCTCCAATAGCAACTGTAATATCTGGTCTCGAGCATAATAACTCGTACATCAGACTCCCGAATGCTGACGAAACATGTGCTATCCTGGCTAATCTAAGTATGTCAACCATGCCTATATCCAAGGCATCCAAAGCACCATCATCAAGATCAACATGTCCTGACATATCTGTGTCAATATCTGGCATGAGCGAATCCAAGAATGACTGCATAACTGCTGACTCCTCAGCATCTAAATCAACCATGCTCGCAACCAAGGATGTATCTAGCTGTGCATCCTGAGAGCTAGTATGCTCTGGCATACACTGTGTATCATAAGAGCTATCCTGCTCTACCACACCAAGTGTATCATCATGCTCCACGAGCGAACTGCACAACATCAACACCAAGATCAAACTGATGATCACACTCCAAATGAGTATAATCATAATGCTCTACATGAGCATCCACATCATGCTCTAAAGCGTCCAAATGATCATCCAAAGTGTGCTCTATAAGAGCGTCCACATGATCAACCAAACCATGATCTACATAAGCATCATGAGCATCCAAAACATGCTCTACATGTGCATCCATCTGAGCATCTGAATCATGCCATATATATGCAACATGAATGTCACTAGACCTATGTGTAGGTAGGCAAAATGAGACATGACGAGTCTCACATCGCACATAAGGCTGAACTCCCACTGAGACGAGACTGTCTCTCACATGAAGTACCTGTAGTGGATACATGTGCCCAATCCTGGCACCTCTGACAAGCGTAAGCTGTCCCAACTGCAACTGAAAATGATGCTCACCAAGGAATGCATAACATCTGCTCTCCTGTAACTGGCTAACTGAAATCAAGCTCATAGGGAATGAAGGCACATAGCATACATGTCTAAGAATAAGTGATGCTCCACTAGGTAGCATAAGGCATATATCTCCTGCACCCTCAATGTCATATGCCGTACCATCAGACATGTGCACACATCCACGACTCTCACCTGAGAATCGACAAAACCACTCACAATGTGGAGTAACATGAAAACTGGCTAATGCATCAAGCAACGAAGCCATATGTGTGCTATCCAATGAACAAGAGGAATCCTGAGATGAACTATAGAAGAAAGTGATATCACCATCACTAGCATAATCAACTGCCATAGACTCTCCTGAAATCACTACCTGATCTGCATCACATGCATGTCTCTGACATCGTCGTCACATCCGCCTGAAGCAACGTCGTCGAATATGGCCCTCATGACCACAATGCCAACATCGAAGTCGTCGATGTGATCTATGTATCACACAAGTCAATGGACTCGCATACATATCATGTAGTCTCTACCATAATGCACTACTCGTCTCCTCATACATAACAGACTCATATATAGAATCCACAAGCTGTAATCGGATAGTGGAGCTGGCCAATGCATCCATATCTATCCATACGTGGTCGGGCATGTCACTAGGCCTCTGTGCATCTCTATGCACATACATGTGTAACCCTGCACGAACCAATGTATGCCACATCTGAGCTTTCCATCTCGGAAAGTCAGTGCCATCAAATCGAGAACACACCATGCTGGCAATCCAATAGACTAGCAACGTAACAAGAGACTAGAAACAATACTCTATCCTGAATAGGATCATACCTGCATATCCATATGCATAACTCACATCACATATGTTTCACTGGAGAAGAAAACCATGTGAACCACCTGTCACATAACCATGCATCTAGCATGCACATAAAACCATGAGCATAAGTCCTGCTCACCAACTCTCCGAACTGATCAAGTAGATGTGAAAGAATCCTCGAAAAAATTTGACAGAGTATCCCCTGTAAACTGAGCAATCAAACAAGATAAGCAATAACCAAAGAACAATAAGTAACCTGTCACCACCTGTCACTGATCCAAGCAAGGATAATGGCAACTACATATGCCAAAAAACTGATACCAATACATGCCAATACAATGGCAATACAACTCCCACTGAAGAATAAATCCTACAAGATGGTCCAACCTATCACGAACAATGTGTGACCAAGTCCAAGGGAATGGAGATAATCAATGATCCAAAGCTATCACACAAGCTTCAAGATCCACTAGAGCTCCTTTCCAGCATAAAAGCCGATGAAATTTCGATAGCATCTCCTCTGTAAAATGGACTCTAGAACCAAAATAACCATGTGGGAATCATCATCCACATATGCCAAGAATCACACTGGCAAATACATATCAATCAATGACCAAATGCTAATAATGGTGACAAACGAATGTGTAACTGAGGCTCCAATCTGGATCATGTACCTGCAAAGAAAACAAAAGATACAAGTACCAAACAAGATCCAAAATCAACTCTCACAAAAGTATGTGCAACCGGCAAGTAAATCCATAACCAAGTGGCATAAGCAAGATATAGACCACAATGCCACTATACATCCATGATTGAGCTCATGATGACATAATTCTCAAAAAAGAGTATACCACAATGTCATCTTACATGCCAAACGTGTGACAAGATCATGCTCTACTCTCATATGGAGGAGCTACCACAATGATCATACATGTACAATGCTTTGAAGCTCTGAAAATAAGAGCTTGCACACCATAAATTCTCTCTCGAAGAAGTTCCAAAGCAAATTCAACCTCCAAGTGCAATTAGTGAAGATGTGCTGCTCTGTGTTTTGCTGTTTCAGAGGTGATAACCTCTGAATCTGAACTTTTGGTCTTCGCAAACTTCAAGATCTTAGTCTTGGCTACGTAAGGAGATAAAGAACATCTCAATCGGAGGTGCGTAGCTCAAGATATGCTTAAGACAAGCACCTACTGTCAATTTCACTATCACCTAAAACACTGCTGCTCTGTATTTTGAAGTTTCGGCGACCTTGCACTGAGAATCTGAGTTCTTCTACAAAGTTGTAGTTATCTTTCTACGCCATAGGTTTCTTTACCTCCATAGGCTCAACTAGTTGTTGAAAGAGAAAGCTCACCACTGATGAAAGTTTATGTTCCTGATTCCATGGATGATGGAACACCTCTTTCAATTCAAGAGTACTCTCAAGAGTTCGTGCGAGAAATACAAGAAGAGAAATGGGCGAAGGAGAAGGGTAATCCCCCTCCTATTCCTGAGATTGATGATCTTCATGACCAATTTCCCCAAGACATTCCATCTATTTATGGAGACCAAGTAGAGCAACAAGAAGATGAAAGATTAGATTTTGAATCTAACTCTTCAGATCAGGGCTCCCACAATATTGGTAAGACATGAAGACTCAGTGGTAAGAAGCAACCTATCATGGCCACTTCTAGTTGTGAGGTTAAGTATAGGGAAGATTTCACAGCGAGTATTGAGTGCGTGTGGCTCAGATGCCTTATGACTGATTTGGGTGTTGGTCAATCTTTTGTTACCACCATCTTTATTGACAATCAGAGCATATTGGTTGTTGTGAGGAAAACTATGTTCCATGCTCGCACTAAGCACATTGAGGTGCACTATCATTATGTCAGGGAGAGGTTCTCCACTAGAGGTATCAGTTTGGCATATGTGCCCACACAAAAGAACATTGTAGACCTTTTCACAAAGGCTTTGGCCAAGGAGAAGTTTGAAGCTTTCTGCAAAGCTTTGGGACATCTTCTACATGAGTGCCATCTTCTTGTTCATCGCATCACTCCTAGGGAGGGTTTGTTGATATATTTTAGTAGTGATGTATGTGAACACACTAGGACTTTTGAGGCACTTTTTCCCTCTTTAGGAGGTTTTTTTCCCTCAGCTTTTATATACACCTATAACCCTAATGGGTTACTTATCTTTTGTACATTCTCTTGGTAATACATTCAGTATTGTGTGTTGTGCTCCAAGCTTCTTCTTCTTCCATGTACTATTCACGTGCTTCCACATATGTCAAATTCCAACAGGCATCTCTATTGTGGGTAGGGTTGGCATATTTTCTTTCATTTTAATTTCATAGCACATATTTTTAGCTTCTAAGTCACAATTCATATAGAATTAGTAGTTTAATAAAGACAACATCAAGAATACAGAACACACATGAGAGATGAAACGAGCCAAGCTCCAAACCTTCCATCTTGAACCAATTTATGAAGTTACAAATAGATAGATACAAGATTATATCTAAATAGAAAATGACCACAAATCTTAAACAATATGTACAAGCTATCCATGATCTTCAATAAACCTCCAATGGTTGATCTATAATCTCCTCCAAGTTTGTATTTCTTCTCTAGGTAAGTATAAAAAATAATACTCACAAGAGAACTATGTAGCACTCATTGACGTTCATCAAGAACAAGCTACCACCACCTCCAAGTTGAAAAAGACCAACAATCCTGATCAAGTTGAAATAGAGGCACTCCACAATTGATATTTATGATCCCATAAGGTAGCCTTTATATAGAAATATACCTAGGTGAAAAGCTATATCCAAAAAGGGATATTGAAAAGAAAACATTTGTGTGAGTAGTTTTATGTCATGACACATGGAAAATCAAATGATATGGCACCTAAAAATAGGCATTAGACTTATTAGTCAGTCGATCTTTTAATTTTTCAAGTTGCACAAGTGTCATATATGATTGGAAGGCTTTCTTTGATCACTACAAATATATTCGAAAATCTTCATCTATGATTTTTTACCAACAAGTTGAACAAGTCAACAACCTGATTTGACAAACGAATACATGATATGTTCTTTCAAATTTAGGGTTTCACCTAGTGGAAAGTTAACTCTTAGACCAATATCTCTAAGATATTAGCAATTTTTCCAACAATTAACATCCGAAACTTATATTATGAATGTCACACACATACAAGTCACATAAACATAAAAATCACATAATTCAAGGTTTATATACATACAAATCACACATAGGTTTTTGGTACCTATATAAACATATAAATGTCACATATCATGTAGTGTATATACAAATACACACACAAGGACCTTTACATGAAGAGAACTCTCTAGCAAAACCATGCACAAATAATACTCACACATCCCATATTCTTCTCAACCAAGCATTTTATTTGAAGGATAGAGACAATAATAACATGACACATTTAGGATAGAATGTAGTCTAAAACACATAATCGATATTCTTAAGGGTGGAGAAACCTTTCAAATCAAGAAAATATACTTTGATCTACACTTAATCCCCACACATACATACATCACAAAAAGGTACACAAAGATTAAACATATTGTCCACCGCAAGTTGATCTTCATGTAGAAGACTAGTGCCTCCTTGCTCTCCATCTCAATGATTTTTTTCAATGCATGTACAAGGTTGAGCAACTCCAAATAGACTAGAAAGCTGATTTCCAAGCCCAATATTGACTATTCAACAAATGAGAAGGAAAATGCAGCAAATAACCCAATTTTTTTGCATGATCTTGTGTGAATGATGCGACTAGATTGTTGTTGCTTTTGTAAAAGCTGAAACCTATCATGTTCATGCTCACCATCCCTCTTCGTGTCCAACTCTTCAAGTAGTATTCAACTATCTCACATTATAACTTTATGCCCTTTGTTGAATTTATGGTTGAGCTTACTTTGTACTTTCCATTGACATTTCATCTTCTTACATATGAATTTATTCCCTATGTGTCCTATCTTTTCTTGCTCTGATACCAAATCATTAGCTTTTAAGCCATAATTGATATGGAAACTTTAATATAGAAAACATCAAGAATAGAAAGCACACATGAGAGATGAAAGGAGTCATGCTCCAAATTTCACATTATACTCCACTATATGAAGTTACAAATAGATAGTTACAAGATTAGCTCTTAATAGAAGAGCCTCACAAATTTTAAAGAATATGTCCAAGCTATCATTAAACTTCAGTAAGTCTCCAATGGTTGAGGTCTATAATCTCCTCTAAGTTTGTATTTCTTCTATAAGTAATTATATAAAATAATACTCACAAGAGAACTATGTAGTACTCATTGAGGTTGATGAAGAAACAAGCTAACACCACCTCCAAGTTCAAGAAGATCACCAAGCTAATCAAGTTGAAAGATATGCACTCCATAATTGATATCTAACCTTTATGTAGAAAAATACCTAGGTGAAAAGTTATATCCAAAAAGCTATATTGTAAAGAAAAGGTTTACCCAAGTAGTTTTATGTGATGACACATGTAAAAGTTAGATGATGTGGCACCTAAAAATATGCACTAGACTTATTAGCCATTGGATCTTTTGATTTTTTATCTTCTAATTTTGGCCTTACTAGTGTACACTTACAATTTGACTTTTTTCGATAACTTGATAAATTTTACACATACACATACACATACACATACACATACACATACACATACACATACACATACACATACACATACACATACACATACACATACACATACACATACACATACACATACACATACACATACACATACACATACACATACACGTACACATACACATACACATACACGTACACATACACATACATATACACGTACACGTACACATACACGTACACCTACACATACACATACACATACACATACACATACACATACACATACACATACACATACACGTACACATACACATACACGTACACGTACACGTACACGTACACATACACATACACATACACATACACATGCACATACACACATATACACACACATACACGTACACATACACATACACATACACATACACATACACATACACATACACATACACATACACATACACATACACATACACATACACATACACATACACATACACATACACATACACATACACATACACATACACATACACATACACATACACATACACATACACATACACATACACATACACATACACATGCACATACACACATATACACACACATACACATACATATGCACATACGCACATACACATGCATATGCATAAAACATATCTACATGCACATATATACACACACAGATACACATATATACATGCATATAGACACACTTACAGAAATATAGATATATACCCACATGTGAATACATACATTTTATACACACACAACTACATGCACATACATATATACACACAAATACACAAACACACATATAATATGAATGAACTATATAATTAAAGTAATAAATCACATGTTAAATATAAACAGTAATGAAAATCATTCAAACAAGACTTTTCATTGATTAGTACTATAGACACAATTCAAAACATAACTATAATGAGAAAATATATAGATATAAAAAAAATATGTATATCAATGTAAAATATATATCCAATGTAATATATCAATCATCCTAATCATCATCATGTAAGTCCTCATCATCATGATCATTCTCATCATCATGATCATCTGCATGATCTCATGTATCTGTAGTGTCATCGTGGGTAGAGGTCTGAGCACTATGTGATGATCCAGATCATTGCACGTGAGTCTATCTCTCCACCTCATCTATATCTATGGCTCCGTAATACTCTTGTATTACATATAACAAACATAAATAAATGAAACATATAAAACATCAATAAATATAAAATAATTATATGAAATTTAATAATACCTACAAAAGCATTCAAATGATCTTGCATGTACTCACTCAGACCTTGATATCCACAATGTGTAGCAAAAACGATTTCCTTTTTCATAGGATATCAACCATAATCATTTCAGTGCATTGAAACAAATAAATAAGATTGATGATTAATGTTTTTTAATAAAATAAAAAATATAGTTTCAATAATACATATACTTACAAATGTAGCTACAAAACCATGATGGCCCATTTGGCCTTAATGTGATGTATGACCTGACTCAACTCTCTTCTTTGCAGTAGCCTGCACTTATTTAATGAAACAAGAATACATAGATTAAATGTAAAACATTTATAAAACATTTGAGAATTATAAGTCATAGTAATATAAACTATTAATTTGTATACCTTCTACTGAGGAAATGATTCCCGAAGACATAACTATTTGCAAAAAAACTGCCATGTCTCAGGTGGTATGTTAGGTCTTTTCTTATTTTGTTCTACCATACAATATCTCCTATTATTTTAATCTCAACAAAAAAAAGAATCAGAATATTTAAAAAAATTCAAATTTATAAACAACATACACAAACACACATACATACACTTACACATACATACTTACACTTACACATACATACTTACACATACATATACATACGAAATACATATCACACACATACATACATACACTTACACATACATACATATACACACATACATGCATACACATACACATATTCATATACTTACACATGCATACACATACACATATTCATATACTTACACATGCATACATACCCACACATACACATACATGCATACACATACACATATACATACACTTACACATACATACATACATACACTTACACATACATACATACATACATACACACACATGGATGCATACACATGCATACATAAACTTACACATCCATACATACATACACACACATACACATACCCACGCGTATAGATACACACATACATACACATACTGACACACACACATACATGCATACACATACACATATAGATACACTTACACATACATACATACTGAAGTAATTCGATAGCAATGCATCACAGTGCACTCTCCTTGTCGAGAGCTCCCCGATGATTTCCTCGTAGTAGAAAGCCAAGTTGCTAGGGCCGCACATGGTACTCCGCACAGAGATTGCAGAATACGTGGAAAAACACAGTACAAGGGAGCACGAAGACAAACTTTGTAGGTCTTACAAATGCGATCGAACTTAAATTCTGTGACTAACCAGGCCGCTATATGTTTTATTAAAGAACATATACAAAGAAGTCTTCAGTGGCCATTTGGCCTTTCACATGGACACAAAAGGTAAAGATCTCCCACTAAAGGCCAATATGGCCAAAGTAACTAAGGGAGAAAAATAAAGAATGATAAAGAATACCTGAGTATAAGTATACAAACTATACCTCCCACCTGATGGGCATGTTACACAATATACAAGTGACTATGTAAGATCATGAATCAAGTGATCCCCATCAAGTGAGAACAGTGTCGAAAGCTATCCTGTGGTAGAGCTTTAGTCAAAGCATCTACAACATTATCTCGAGTGTGAACCTTCTCAAGAATAATGCGCTCAGTGGCTAAGAAATTTCTAATGAAGTGATAACTCACCTCAATGTGCTTGCTCTTTGCATGATAGATCGGATTCTTAGCCAAAGCAATGGGACTCTGATTATCACTGAGCAAATGAGGTACATGTTGAGGTAAACCCATATCACAAGCAACATGAGAAAGCCACAATACTTCTTTACATGCCTCATTGGCTGCAACATACTCTACTTCTATGGTGGAAACAACCATACATTCTTGAAGACGAGATCTCGAAGAGATAGCACCTCAACAAAATGAAAAATGTACCCTGATGTAGACTTATGATTGTCTACACAACTAGCATAGTCAGAATCTGTGTAACCAACAATGGATGCTTTCCCACTACCTAAGCATACACACTTGTCCTTAGTGCCACTCAGATATCTTAAAATCATCTTGATTGGTTCCCAATGTTTCCTGCCAAGATTAGACATATATCTACTCACAAGTCCCACTGCAAAC
Organism: Ceratopteris richardii; assembly: GCA_020310875.1. NCBI lineage: Eukaryota > Viridiplantae > Streptophyta > Polypodiopsida > Polypodiales > Pteridaceae > Ceratopteris > Ceratopteris richardii. The sequence continues at coordinate 70,214,271 of CM035432.1, read as the reverse complement.
GCAATGTCTGGTCTCATAGCTACCATAGCATACATGAGACTACCAACAACAGACTGATAGGGAATTTTGGTAATGAATTCCTTTTCCTCATCTGATTTTGGGCAATCATCCTTGCTCAATTTCACATATGTGGGTAAAGGTGTACTCAATACCTTTCCACCTTGCATATTAAACCTGTGAAGTACTTTGGATATGTACTCACGTTGAGACTAGTATATGCATCTTTTAATCCTAGCACGAGTAATGCGCATGCCAAGAATATGTTTGGAATCTCCCAAATCCTTCATATCAAATTTTTTACTCAACTTCTTTTTGAGAATTGACAACTCATAAGAGGACTTCCCAGCAATCAACATATCATCGACATAAAGTATCAAGTATATCAAGCTACCATCTGAGCATCTCTTTGTGTAGACGCAATTATCCTCATTGCTTTGAGAAAAGCCTTGAGACTTCATAAAAAGATCAAAATTTTGGTACCATTGTCTAGGGGATTGTTTAAGTCCATACAAGCTCTTCTTGAGCTTACAAACTAGATTTTCCTTGCCATGAACTAAATAACTAGAGAGATCTCATCTTTAAGATCTCCATGCAAGAAAGTAGTTTTCACATCCATTTGGACTAGCTCTAAGTCCTCCATTGCAACGAATCCAAGAAACATGTGCAAGGTAGTCATCTTGACCACTAGAGAGAAGATTTCCTCAAAATCAATACCATGTTGTTGCTTAAAACCCTTTGCAACAAGTCGTGCTTTATACTTTAGAGAAGCACTATCAGATGTGAATTCCAACTTATATACCCATTTACATGGTAAAGCTTTCCTGCCTTTTGGCAAATGTACTAAATCCCATTCTTATGAATAGAATCCAACTCATTCTTCATGGCATGCTCCCACTTGACATGATCCTCCGTCTCCATAGCCTCTTTGTAGCAAGAAGGCTCACTGGCATCTGTTAGCATAACAAAATCTAAACCTATAACATATCTATCAAGTGGATATGAGACATGTGTAGAGAGTCTCAATGGTTGCTGAACAAGAACCTGTGCAGACTGATCTGAATGGACATTCTTTTGAACATCCCTATGTGCAACATTTTTATGCATGCTAACTGGAGGACTAGTATCCTCAAACACCACTCTTCTCACTTCAACCTCCTTAATGGGCTGTTTATGCATCTTAGACTCGTTGAAAATGGCATCACTACTTCTGATCACTGACCGTGTTTCAGGATCCCATAAGCGATATCCAAATTCTCCTTCTCGATCATATCCAAGAAAAATGCATTTCTTTGACTTATGGTCCAACTTTTGTCTAAGATTCTTGGGTATATGAACACATGCTTCACACCCAAAAACTCAAAGATGATCATATAACCTATTCTTGTGATTAGAGCACCTCTATACCAAGAATAAGTCAAAAACTTTCCACTCTTTAGAGGATCAACTTCTAATTATCAAAAGATGAACAAATCTGTGAAGAAGGTGATACACAGAAAAGTTTGCTGCACTATTTCCTTACATTGACTTATCAAACGTGTAAAGTTTTTTATGAAACTTTGTACGAATCATCTCCTAGAGATTGCGCAACTATTCCAAGTTGAATTACTCCAAAAGATTAAGTATAACTTGAGAAATTGATTTCACAAGTTACCTATGTCAGAAACTGTCATCCAAAACAGTCGACTTTACACCTGTAACTTTTAAGACTTGGTTCTCCTTGAATAGAACCCGTTTTACAAAATGCTTTTAGACATAAGTAGCTTATCTTCTAACTTAAAGATTAAGCCCTCACTCATGCAAAACTTTAAACTGTGCTAGGAGAAATGATCAAAACATTGACTTCGAAATATGCGCCTGTTTTAGGAACCTATGAATACACTTCACATATGAATGTTCCTACACTTAATTCACTCAGCCTGATTACAATTGGAAGCTGAAACTTTGCACAGAGGTCAAGCAACTCTCAACTTAGACTTGTACAAAAGCATTCCACAATTGATCTACTGTAGAAGGAGAACACGGAGAAACATCGGGCGCAAAATTTTTCATTTACTCAGAGAAAAAACAACTGAGTGATGAGAGCAAACTCAAAAACACTTTCCTCTATCTCTTGACTTCTATCTCCCTCATTCTTGACATCTGACTATTGTCACATATGCTCTCATACATGCCCCGACTTTTCTCAAGGTATTTATAGATAATTTGTACATAATTCTTACTGAACAAAAGATCTAAGTCATCTATGACTATGCTAATGTACATATGTGTACACTTCTCTTGTCATCTGATTGTAATCTTCTTCCACACTTTAGGAATTAATTCTTCCTTCATCATTTGATCTTCCAAGCCTTCAATTGGTGATTGGTCTGCACCAACAGCTCCCCCTCAATCATCAATTGAGGTCTTCTCTGTCTTCTTGATACTTGCCATGTCTTTGAACCTTTGTAACTTAGGTCCATCCAGACTCTTTGTCATCATATCTGCCACTTGTTCTTTTGTTGGAGTATACATCACTTCAATCTCTTTATCTAGTACCTTTTCCCTCAAGAAATGATACTGAATCTCTATATGCTTAGTCCTGGCATGAAAAACAGGGTTAGCTGCCAAATACAAAGAACTCATATTGTCTCCAAAAATTATTGGAGTACTATGATCAAACTCAAAACTCTTCATCAAGGTCTTCAACCATATCACTTCTTTTGCAGCTTCTACCATTCCCTTATACTCAGCTTCTGTGGATGATAAAGCAACTGTGTGTTGCTTCTTTGAACACCAAGACACTAACTTGTCTCCAACATAACATAGATATCCATGAGTAGACCTTCTATCATCTGAGTCACCTGCCCAATCTGCATCACTAAACACTTTGATTCTTGTGTCAGAAGTGAAACCATAATACAAACCTTCACTTAGGGTTCCTTTGATATATCTGAGTACCCTTTGGGCTGCAATCCAATGAGTCTTCTTTGGACAATGCATGAATTGTGACAACACACCTACTGCATATGATAGATCTGGCCTTGTCAAGGTAGCATAGATTAGACTACCTACCAAACTCTGATATTTCTTCATGTCATTGAACTCTTCACCTCCATACCTGCTTAATTTATGATTTACCTCCAATGGTGTAGTTGAGGTCCTGCTATCTTCCATGTTAAACTTGACTAGAAGATTCTTCAAGTATCTCTCTTGTGAAACATATACTCCATGTTGAGTATACACAATCTGCATTCCTAAAAAATAAGATAAGTTTCCCAAGTCACTTATCTTAAACTCCTTCTCTATTTGCTTCTTGAGTTCATTGATTCCTTGAGCATCTGTTCCTGTAACAATAATATCATCAACATAAATGCACATGTAAATGTATCCATTTTCACTTGCCTTCACTAGCAAGCTACTATCTGCCTTTGATGCTTGAAAACCACATTCATTCAAGAATTTGACCAATCTGTAATTCCAAGCTCTTGGGGCTTGCTTCAACCCATATAAAGCTCTCTTGAGCTTACACACATAATCTGATCCAATTGACTCCATGAAGCCTTCTGGTTGCTCCATATATACTTCATCTGCAATGTATCCATTAAGAAATGCATTCTTCACATCCAATTGTGATAATTTCCATCCTTTGCAAGCAGCAATAGCAATCAATGTCCTAATTGTAGACATCTTAGCAACAGGACTAAAGGTTTCATCATAATCTATCCCATAAGTTTGGGCATAACCTTTGACCACAAGTCTAGCTTTATATCTAGATACCTTACCATCTGCAAACCTCTTTGTTTTATATACCCACTTGCATCCAATGACTTTCTGATTCTTTGGTCTTGGTACTAATTCCCAAGTTTCATTTTCAAGTAGAGCATCATACTCTTCTTGCATTGCCTTCTCCCAATTCTGTTTACCTTTGGCTTCTTCATAAGTAGTTGGATCTTCTTCTGTTTTCACAATGTAGGCATAATCTTTTGTTGTTAGGAAAGATGTATCATAACTATACCTTATAGGCTCTTTCCTTTCTCTTGTAGATCTTCTGATTTCTGCACTTCTTGAAGTTTCAGCCTCATTTGATTCTGGATCAAATCTTGGCCCTTCTTCTACATGATCCTGCACTCTACATCTAGAGTCAACTTCATCAACAATTTCTTCACATACTTTTACCTTTGCCTTTCCTTTCCTTTGAATTTCTTCAACACCTGTATACTCATTTGGTGATCCTGTATACCATATGTTTTGCTCATCAAATGTTACATCTTTAGTAACACGAAATTGCTTTGTGGATGGACTCCACAACCTATAACCCATCTGTCTATCATCATATCCAATAAAAACATACTTCTCTGCTTTTGGTTCTAGCTTATGTCTTAATTGTGAAGGAACATAAGCATATGCAATACATCCAAATACTTTACAATGATCAAGACTAGGCTTCTTACCCCACCATGCTTCATAAGGGGTTCCTCCATCCAAAGCTTTGCAAGGCAACCTATTCACAAGGTATGTTGCAGTATTAATGGCCTCTGCCCATAAATAATTTGGACAATTCTTTTCCTTCATCATGGCTCTTGCAAATTCTACAAGAGTCCTATTCCTCCTTTCTGCTACTCCATTCTGTTGAGGGGAGTACCTGCAAGTTACTTCTCTTTTGATACCTGCATTCCACAAATAATCATCAAACTCTTTTGAGAAATACTCTCCCCCTCCATCTGATCTTAACCTCTTTAGCTTTTGTCCTGTGATCCTTTCTGCATAAGCATGAAAGTGTTTGAATGTCTTGAAGACTTCTGATTTGTCCTTGATTACATACAAAGTAATCCACCTGGTTGCATCATCAACAAACAACACATAATATCTGGATCCATTTATGCTATAGTCCCTTGAGGGACCCCATACATCTGTATGAACCAATTCAAGCATGTTTGAATACTTGTACCCTGATTTGTTATAAGAACTTTTATGTGCTTTACCTAATTGACAAGCTTCACACTTGTACACCATATGTTGCCCTTCAATGTTTGGCAATCCAAGCACCACCTGATTCTTTGACATCTCCTTTATAGCTCTCTCATTGAAATGACCTAGCCTTTTATGCCATAGGTCTAATTCAGACATCTTTTGACCTCCATAGGTAAACAATGCATGTCCCACATTACCTTGGACTTTGAGAGTAAACAATCTTCCTTCCTTTTTACCTACAATTATGTTTCTATATCCCTGATTTGGATCTTGTACATAGACACCATCATTTGTAAATCTTACCTCATATCCTTTCTCCACAATTTGCCCTACACTTATCAGATTTTTAGGAATAGTTGGAACATAAAGTACCTTGCTCAGAAGTGTACTTCCACTCTTTGTCTTAACTGATCCAATGCTCTCCACTTTATGTTTGGTATTGTCACCTGTTTGAACTGTATGTCCATTCACCCTTGCTTCCATATCAGTCATCAAGGATAGATTCCCACTCAGATGGTTGCTGCACCCTGAGTCAATATAGAACACTCTTTGATCTTCTCCCATTGATTCATGAGTTGCATTCAGGATAAGAGTCATGTCATCCTTCTGATCTGATGCATAATTGTAATAATTATTGTTGTAGGACTGAGATTGGAAGTTTCTTCCACCTCCTCTACCATATGATGTCCTACCACCTCTTCCTCTGAAATTGCCTCTTTGGTTTCTGCCTCCTCTACCTCTTTGACTATAATTCTGATTGTTGTATCCTCCACTTTGATTATTATACCAACAATCATTTGCCAAATGATTTGTTCTGCCACAAATCCAACAAGCTTTAGCATTATCTTTGTTCTTACCTCCTCTTCCTTTACCTCTGAAATTTGTCTTCCCTTTTGTGAAGTTGGCTTGATTTGAATTCCCTTCATCATCATTTGATTGCTTTCCCTTGCCATTCTTTTTCTTGTCTTTGGAGTACATAGCTTGACTTGTACTTCTATCATTGTCTCCTTTAAGATCCTGCTCAAAGGTTAGCATGTGTCCTAGCAATTGATTAAGATCAGGAGTAAAGTGATCAAGTGACAATTCTATGGACAAGATAAAAGGCTTCCACTTCTCATCACCTCTTAGACCTGTAAGTATTTGTCTTACCAACTTTTCTTCTTCAATATCTTCATCCACTGCTCCCAAGCTATCTGCAATATCTTTCATCCTTGCCACATAATCTGAAATTGATTGTGAGCTCTTCTTCTTGAAGGTTGTGAACTCAGCCCATAGTGAGGACTTCCTTGACTTAGTTGTATTTTGGAAATGCTCTTCCAAAGCATTCCAAACATCTGTGGCACTTTCTAAACCTCTGATGTGAGGTAGAAGGTAATCATTTACAGCCATGTAGATGATACTCCTTGCTTGAGCATCCTTTCTCATCCAAGTCTTCAACATTGCAAGTTCTTCCCTAGTAGGAATACTTGGATCTGCAAACTCTGGTTTTTCTTCATCTCCTGTAATAAATGATATAAGATCTTTGCTCATGAGGTGTGCTTCCATCCTCATGGACCATGCTGGATAATTCTCCCTATCTAGCTTATCAATCTGCAAGCTTTCTCCCATCTTGTATCCACCTGTGTATTGAAACTTCAAGCTTTACAAACAATGTATGTACCTTTACTTCGAATTGAACTCCTTTTGCCTTTCTTGATGTCAATTTGTCTTCTCCTCGAGCTTTGACTCCAAGCTTTCACTTCTTAGTCCTTCAAGTGTTGAATCTCTTGAATCTGCAGCAGTCGGGATCCTTCTTTCTTCAAATTGATGTCTCCTGCTCTGATACCACTGATGGAGAGTGTTAATCTCCAAAAGAATAACCTATTCTTGTGATTAGAGCACCTCTATACCAAGAATAAGTCAAAAACTTTCCACTCTTTAGAGGATCAACTTCTAATTATCAAAAGATGAACAAATCTGTGAAGAAGGTGATACATAGAAAAGTCTGCTGCACTATTTCCTTACATTGACTTATCAAACGTGTAAAGTTTTTGATGAAACTTTGTACGAATCATCTCCTAGAGATTGCGCAACTATTCCAAGTTGAATTACTCCAAAAGATTAAGTATAACTTGAGAAATTGATTTCACAAGTTACCTATGTCAGAAACTGTCATCCAAAACAGTCGACTTTACACCTGTAACTTTTAAGACTTGGTTCTCCTTGAATAGAACCCGTTTTACAAAATGCTTTTAGACATAAGTAGCTTATCTTCTAACTTAAAGATTAAGCCCTCACTCATGCAAAACTTTAAACTGTGCTAGGAGAAATGATCAAAACATTGACTTCGAAATATGTGCCTGTTTTAGGAACCTATGAATACACTTCACATATGAATGTTCCTACACTTAATTCACTCAGCCTGATTACAATTGGAAGCTGAAACTTTGCACAGAGGTCAAGCAACTCTCAACTTAGACTTGTACAAAAGCATTCCACAATTGATCTACTGTAGAAGGAGAACACGCAGAAACATCGGGCGCAAAATTTTTCATTTACTCAGAGAAAAAACAACTGAGTGATGAGAGCAAACTCAAAAACACTTTCCTCTATCTCTTGACTTCTATCTCCCTCATTCTTGACATCTGACTATTGTCACATATGCTCTCATACATGCCCCGACTTTTCTCAAGGTATTTATAGATAATTTGTACATAATTCTTACTGAACAAAAGATCTAAGTCATCTATGACTATGCTAATGTACATATGTGTACACTTCTCTTGTCATCTGATTGTAATCTTCTTCCACACTTTAGGAATTAATTCTTCCTTCATCATTTGATCTTCCAAGCCTTCAATTGGTGATTGGTCTGCACCAACAATATGGCAGCTTCCCTCTCCATAGCTCTTGTGCCACTTTCAGACCTTTAGCATGATGCAACATAGAGACTACTCTATCTTGAATAGTTCTATTCATCCTCTCAGCCACACCATTTTGTACTGAGGTATAAGGAGCTATAAACTCTCTACTAATCCCTCTAGACTCACAGAAAAGGCTGAATTCATTTGAGGTGTACTCACCCCCATTATCTGAATGTAAAGCCTTAAGCTTAGTTCCTTTTTCAGTCTCAACTCAAGCAAGCCATTTTCTAAAAGTAAGGAATACCTCATCCTTCGATTTGATAGGATATACCCAAACTTTTCTAGTAGTGTCATCTATTAAAGTCAAAGTAGAGAGAACCACCTAAGGATCTAGTGGGCATAGGACCAAACACATCTGTATGAACTAGATGTAAAGGCTGACTTGAAGAGTCAATGTGCATTCTATGCACATTTCTAGTTTGCTTTCCATATTGACAATGCTCACAAAATGAAAAATCAAAGAAAGATAACAGAGCTAAGTAGCCAGAACAAGAAAGACTTTCCATTCCACTACGTGATAGATGGCCCAAATGACCATGCCAAATACAAGCCATAGGTTGGTCAGTAAAGAGACTTTGCTGCATAATTAGAGAACCATTCTCTGTGTGGTGTCACATGGAGAGAAGCACCAAAATCTAGGAACCACATGTGGGAAAGAGAATCCACCATAAGAGCCTCAGTTGGCACTGTACTATCAAGTGTCAACACATCAGCATCATTAGAAATAGCATTAATTTCTTTAATCTTCATAGTGGAAGTAGATGGCATTCGATATCCCTCTTCCTTGATTTACCTCTACTCTTCCGTTGACCATTCGTTTCCTTGTTCTTGCTCCTACCACATTGTTGATTCTTTCCTTGGTAAGAATCATGAACATTATATGCATCTCCACTCTGAGTGTCAACCATATATTTTCTACAAATCTCCTCACTCAAGAGTGCTCCACATATGTCATCATAGATGAGTTTACCACTAGGTGCACTATTGCTAATAATTGTGCAAAAGGTATCCCTTGATGATAGGAGGGTGCATAACAACAATATTGCTTTCATTTCATTATCCATATCCATTTTTTGAGATTGTAATTGGGAGAATATAGCATCAAACTCATTTAGAGGAGTAGCAACACTATCTATGTCCTTCATGCGAAGCTCATATAAGTTTCTCATCAGATACACATTATTTGATGCCCTCTCTTTTTCATATGTATTGCATAACTTCTTCCAAAGCTCTTGTGCACTTTCACAGTCTAATACTGTAAAGTAAACATTATCGTTAGGTGCAAGCGAATGGTAGACCTAGCCATTTCATCTAAGTCATCCCAATCATCTTCATCCATGTCAGTAGGCTTCTTTGACATCCCATTTACTGGCTTCCATTGCCTGCTTTGAATCAGCACATTTTTAATCTGATTCTTCCATAGAGCAAAGTTTGTGCCATCAAATTTCCAGATCTTAAAATGGTCTTTGTGTTCTTGGACCTATGTGAAGAGAACTATGTGCGAAAGTACTCCAAAATGGCTCCATAAGACACCCCAAAAATGCTTCAAATATTGGCTTTGAAAGCAAAGAATGAAGGTTTGAGGGAACAAAACATGTTCAAGGTAATGTCAACCTTAGAATTTCCCCTTCTTTAGACACCACAAGAGTGTAGCTTAGTGGCAAGAGATCACCACGGTTAAGCGAGCTCTGGGGGGAATAGTACTAGGAGGGGTGACCTCTCGAGAAGTACCAGAAACCTCTATCTTTCTTGATAATTGAGGTCCTCCCTCATAGACAACGGTGCCAACGGTGACTTTGGTGACTTGGATCACAAGGTATGCCAAAGTGTATGCCTTGGTCATCGCCTTAGTCATAAGCCTTGGAGAAAGCAGGGGGGGAAGTGCTTGCTTCACTTGCACACAAGGAACAAAACTTTTACTTCAAACTGCTCTGATACCAGTGAAGTATTTCGATGGATGCACCACAGTGCGCTCTCCTTCTCGAGAACTCCCTGATGATTTCCTCGTAGTTGACAACATAGCTCCTAGGGCTGAACATGGTACTCCACACATAGATTGCAGAATACACAAAAAAACACAATACACATGGAGCATGATGATGGACTTCTTAGGTCTTACAAATGCGATCGAACTTAGAGTCAGTGACTGACCATGCCACTATATCTTTTATTAAAGAACATGTACAAAGAAGTGTCATGTGGCCATTTGGCCTTTCACATGGACACGAACAGTAACACATACACTTACACATACATACATACACACACATACATTCATACACATATACATATCCATATGCTTAAACATACATACATACCCACACATACACATACATATAAACATACACACATACATGCATACACATACATACAAACACACACACATACATGCATACACATACACATATTCATACACTTACAAATATGTACATACCCACACATATACATACACGCACACATACACACATACACATACACATGTACGTACACTTACACATAAATACATACACTTACACATACATACATACACACACATACATGCATACACATACATACATAGACACATACACACACATACATGCATACACATACATACATACACACACATACACATACCCATGCATATAGATACACAGACATACATACTAAATACATGCACACATACACATACACACATACTTACACACACATACACATACCGACACACACACATACATGCATACACATACACATATACATACACTTCACATACATACATACACACACACATACATGCATGGGCATACACATATACATACACTTACACATACATACATACCCACACATACACATACATATATACAAACATACATGCATACACATACATATATACATACGCTTATACATAAACACCTACATTTACACATACATACATACACACACATACACATACCCACACATATATATACTAAATACATGCACACATACACACGTCATACATTTATAGTTTTGTATGTATATTGATATTTCAGAATGTGTATTTGTGTATATCTGGATATGCGTGTATGTGTAAATGTGTACATGTGAATATGCGTATGTAAATAATCATATTATTAAATTAGTACCTTTATTTGCTACACAATCAAATTACGATCAATGAGAGGTCAATGGCATCAAGTCAATGCATCAAGAAATGATGTTATATTGTATTCATGCCAACATCTCATCAAGGTCAATGACATCCAAGACAATGCATATCAGCTAACAAAAGGTTCTTGTTGTATTGATACAATGCAACTTCCTGAAAAGGGTCTATGGATATGTGAAATAGATCATCTCGTATATCAAGAGTTCAAAGCAAAGATCAAGTTGAACCTTGTACCAAGCTTTGAGCATCAAGAAGCTATCCTGGAGAGTGTTGATGATGATACTGAGATACCATACATTGTGCTTCGTAATAGAACTGGATCACATGGTGGTCATACGAGGAACAACAAAGGGTGCATCAGTGCCTTTTGGGAAGCATTGAGATTCACAAGAGAAAGGTGGATCAATGCTTCCAGAAATTGACTAGAGGTGAGGAAGAACATGATATGCCTATTGATATGAAGAAGAAAGAGGCAGATGAGATTGTACATGTTACCATTAGTGTCCATGTGAAAGGCCAAATGGCCACCAGACACTTCTTTGTATATGTTCTTTAATAAAACATATAGTGGTATGGTTAGTCACAACTTCATTCTTTGATTTCAAAGCTGTTTTTGAGGCATTTTTGATCACACAGGTCAAAGAACATCAAGAAGAGTGTTCTTTGTACTTCTCTAACAATAAATATCAACCTTTGGGGCTGTGTTTTCAGCCACACTTGTAAAACTACAGGTTTCTCAAAAGGTTTTCAGTTTTGGTCGAAGCAACCGCTGCACATTTATGCAGTTTTTTGAGCTTAAAAGGTCATAGTTGATAGACACTTGCAGGTGTTGTTGGCTAGTTTTTGGGCTATGCATTCAGCCTTTGACATTTGATAAAGAGGGTTGTGGTGAGGTTTTCTTAACTCGGAGACACCCATATGTTGGGATCTCTTTGGTAATGCAAGTGGAAAACTTACCCAGCCTTGCCATAGGAGATGTATGATAGTTGTTCATAGGTGCTCGATAAGCCTAGTTGGCTTCTATTGGGTAATTGATTATATGCAGTGGAGTTGGTGATTCACTATGCAGGTAAACATGTCAGTACTTGTAGTTTTATGATAGTTTGACACTGGTCATTTGCTCATTTTGTAGAGGATACTCTGGAAAATTTTTTCCATATTTTTGGTTTTGTAAACTATACAATGGTCAATTTACTTCTTGATACACTTATTTGTTGGTATTTGGACTCTTCTAGCTCCATTATCATTCTATTCAGTTCTCTACCATCATGGCATCAGAGGTCTCAAGCACATCTGGTGGATCAGGATCTAGTGCCAGTGTTCCGAGGAGGAGCTATAACTTGCAGGGCAAAGACCATTTTGAGATCCAAAATTTTGATGGCACAAACTTTGCTCTTTTAAAGAATCAGATTAAAGATGTGCTGATTCAAAGGAGGCAATGGAAGCCAGTAAATGGAATTTCAAAGAAGTCTGTTGACATGGATGAAGATGATTGGGATGAGTTAGATGAAATGGCCAGGTCTACCATTCGCTTGCACTTGGCAGATAATGTTTACTTTACAATATTAGACTGTGAAGGTGTAGAGGAGCTTTGGAAGAAGTTATGCAATACATATGAAAAAGAGATGACATCAAATAAAGTTTATCTGATGAGAAAATTATATGACCTTCGCATGAAGGACACCGATAGTGTTCTTGCTCATTTAAATGAATTTGATGTTATATTCTCCCAATTACAGGCTCAAAAAATGGATATGGATAATGAAATGAAAGCAGTATTGTTGTTATGCACCCTGCCATCATCATGGGATACCTTTTGCATAGCTATTAGCAATAGTGCACCTCGTGGTAAACGCATCTATGATGACATATGTGGAGCACTCTTGAGTGAGGAGATTTGTAAAAAATTTATGGTTGGCACTCAGAATGGAGATGAATATAATGTTCGTGATTCTTACCAAGGAAAGAATCAGCAACGTGGCAGGAGCAAGAACAAGGAAAAGAATGGTCAATGGAATAAGAGTAGAAGTAAATCAAGGAAGAGGGATATTGAATGCCATTATTGTCATAAGAAAGGATATATGAAGAAAGATTATTATGCATTAAAGAATGCTAAAGGTAAAGGACAGAATGTTGATGGGCATGTTAAACAATTACCTACACCATCTACATCGACTGTGAATATTGAAGAAATTAATGCTATTCTGATGATGATGCTGTGTTGACACTTGATATCATTGTGCCAACTGAGGCTCTTATGGCTGATTCTCTTTCCCACATGTGGTTGCTAGATTTTGGTGCTTCTTTCCATGTGACACCACACTGAGAATGGTTCTCTAAGTATGCAGTAAAGTCTCTTGGTACCAGGAGACTTGATGACTCTTACCAGTGTGACATTGTGGGGATTGGAGATGTGGTTGTGCACTTCATTGATGGTTCAAAATTTAGTATGCATAATGTACACCATGTACCTCAGTTATCATGTAGTTTAATGTCAGTTCATCAACTTGATGACCTTGGTTACAAGGTGGTCTTATATGCTAAGTCATTTCGTATATCAAAGGGCAATATGGTTATTGCAAAAGGAATCAAAGTTGGCTCACTTTATCCTTTTATTGTATTACAAATAGAACACTTGTTAGCTATTACTAAATAGCCTATGGCTTGTATTTGGCATGGTCGTTTGGGCCATATATCTCATAGTGGAATGGAAAATCTTTGTCGTTCTGGCTACTTACATGTGTATCTTTCTCTAATTTTTCATTTTGTGAGCATTATCAATATGAAAAGCAAACTAGAGATGTGCATAGAACGCACATTGACTCTTCAATTCAGTCTTTAGATCTTGTTCATACAGATATGTATGGTCCTATGCCCACTAGATCCTTAGGTGGTTCTCTTTACTTTGTCACTTTCTTAGATGATGCTACGAGAAAATTTTGGGTATATCCTATTAAATCAAAGGATGAGGTATGTTGCAGACCTAAGAGGCACAAATAGGAGCCCCAAATTTTTCAAAATTAGTGGGCATATTTTTCTTCTTCAAAGTCTTAGGAAATTCCCTCAAGCTATGTAAATGCACTAGAGGAGTCCTCTAGATGCACAATCCCTAAATTTCGCATTATACTCCTGTATATGAAGTTACAAATAGATAGTTACAAGATTAGCTCTTAATAGAAGAGCCTCACAAATTTGAAAGAATATGTCCAAGCTATCATTAAACTTTAGTAAGTCTCCAATGGTTGAGGTCTATAATCTCCTCTAAGTTTGTATTTCTTCTATAAGTAATTATATAAAATAATACTCACAAGAGAACTATGTAGTACTCATTGAGGTTGATGAAGAAACAAGCTAACACCACCTCCAAGTTCAAGAAGATCACCAAGCTAATCAAGTTGAAAGATATGCACTCCATAATTGATATCTAACCTTTATGTAGAAAAATACCTAGGTGAAAAGTTATATCCAAAAAGCTATATTGTAAAGAAAAGGTTTACCCAAGTAGTTTTATGTGATGACACATGTAAAAGTTAGATGATGTGGCACCTAAAAATATGCACTAGACTTATTAGCCATTGGATCTTTTGATTTTTTATCTTCTAATTTTGGCCTTACTAGTGTACAATTACAATTTGACTTTTTTCGATAACTTGATAAAAAAATTAGGATTTAACTTTTGAGAGGAAAATGGTTTGAAGCACAAAAAGTTTATGTATGGTTGGAAAGTTCTGTTTGAACACAACAATATTTAAGAATCTTCATCTAAAAAGTTTGATCAATTTTGACCAACTTTAATCAACAACTTTACCAATTCAATAACTTGATTTAAAAAGAAAATTGACATGTTCATTCAAATTTAGGGTTTCACCTAGTGGAAGGTTGATCTTTCAACCAATATTTATATTATTTTTATCATTTTGCTAACACATATGAGTTGGTAGAGACTTTGAAAGAGTTTTGTATGCTACCTTTGTTACACTTATGTGTTCCTTCAGTAGCTTTGATGTGAACCTTTTCCCTATACATGGGCACTTATTACTCTAGTGTTGGCTAGATGTTTTTTCCCCATGTTACCACATACATGATTCACTCATATATGGTGGTACTTTGTACTTAGGGATATTATTCAGCTTTTACTTCAGTCCTGAACATCGAGAGAGCTATTCTAGCCATCTATCTTCTCTGTGTGTCTTGCTGCATTGGTGCTCGTGTGTGCTTCTTGTGTGTCTCTCACATTTCTACACACACCCAATAGTGGTATAAGAGTTGGTTCAGCTCCTTCTCAAGTTTTGGTTTTTGGTGTCTCAATGCATGCGCACTTTTAACTATGCAAATCAACTTCAAATCATAGAACAATGAATTTTAGCAGTCAAGAATCTCCATTAGTTGCACTAGGGTTTTAACCCCATTTTGAAGCCATTCATGCAGTCAAAATCACCATCAGTGTGATAGATTGTGAGCTGAAATTTTAGCATTCATTTCAACTTTCATCGAAGTAAAGATTTTGTCACATTCTTGTTCTTTAATGAAATGGCGGGCAACAATGACTTATTTGGCATGCTTCAATCTAAAGATAAGCTTGACGGGACCAAGTACCTAATTTGAACTTACATGATGAAGCGTGTTCTTGTTGCAAAACAACTTTGAAACATAGTGGCAAATGTAAATTGAAGACCTGCATGTTCTTCTACTTCAGAGTCTATTGTCACAGATGGAGCTTTTTTTTCAAGTAGAGTGGCTAATCCTTCTCCACCTACATAGGAACAAATTAGATGGGATGGAAAAGATGCTCAAGCTCATGCATTGATTGCACTTTCTATGAAGCATCATATAGTTCCACACATTTGGTCATGTTCTACATCAAGATAGGCATGTGACACTATTGCTTCTTTGTATGTCGTGCGTAAGGAAGCACATGTTGCATACTTTAGGATGTATGTATGGCTCAAAATGAGTCTGCGAAGTTGCATATGACATGCATCAAGAACTTGAAAGAGCAATTGGCAAACATAGATGAGATTATTGTGGATGCATTGCCGAAAGTTTGGTCATACTATTGATGAGTGTAGAAAGCTTGGTAATCTCAATGAAAAGAAGAAATCCGGCATGTCTATTGTTGAAAATTCAGCAAATGCAAAGAATGATGAAGCTAACATGGCTCAATATTTTTGGCCATCTGTTGTTACGTATCATCATGGTGCAACTTTGCATTCTAAATGTATGGTTGTGAGTGAGGCTAATTCAAATTGGTTCTTTGATAGTGTTGCTTCAAAGCACATAACTTCCTACAAAAGGTTTTCTGTATCTTTGAAAGATGCACCCAAAGGAGGACATGTGGTGTGTGCAAAAAATGCCTCATCCTATCATTGGGGTAAGATAAATTGAGCATACAGTTGTAAATGGAGGTGTGATTCTCTTGAAAAAGCATTGTATCACTACAAGGAATACTAGGCCACAACAATGGTTAATGTGACATATTTTCATCGCTACGTGATCGTGCATTTTGTCTGATCAGGCATCGAGCATGCACCGTCATCTAAACGATGTTAATCTCGACATTATTTTTGATGTTTTTTCCGATGCTCGTAACGATGTACATGAAAGCATCACTTGTTGAGCATCGCTTATACGACTTGTTCATGAGCATCACCTATGCGATGTTGCTCTCCACCACTTCTGCAACGTGGTTTTGCATTGCTTATATGATGCTTTGCATTATCATATACACGATGATTTTACATCTCTTATGCGATGGCAATGTTTGATCAAAATATAAAAAAATTGTTGGATCGCTCTTCAATTGTCATTTTATGTGTATCTGATCAGAGAGCTCTCCAACGTTCAAATCTGCATTGTGCTTATGAGCCCGGGCAATATCTCTATGGATCTCTCTCTTTTCTAATCCCTCTCTTATTCTCTCTCTCTCTCTCTCCTTCTTTCTACCTCTTTCTCTTTCGATTTTTATCTCTCTCTCTCTTTCTCTTTTTTTTCTCTCTTTTGATCTCTCTCTCTCTATCTCTATCTCTCTCTTTCTCTCTCTCTCTCTCTCTATCTCTATCTCTCTCTCTCTCTCTCTCTCTCTCTCTCTCTCTCTCTCTCTCTCTCTCTCTCTTTATTGCAGGTTATTGTAGGAGTTCACCAAGCATAAAACATGGCTAATTATTGTAAATACAATTTTCATTGCTTGTATATCATTTAAATTGTTTTATTTTCATTAATTAACATACTCACACTTATTCATATGCGCATATACACATAGACATGACCATGCACTCTCACACATATACACACACATACACATGCACATACACACACACACATATACACACACATACACATACATACACATACACATACACATGCACATACACATACACATACACATACACATACACATACACATACACATACACATACACATACACATACACATACACATACACATACACATACACATACACATACACATACACATACACATACACATACACATACACATACACATACACATACACATACACATACACATACACATACACATACACATACACATACACATACACATACACATACACATACACATACACATACACATACACATACACATACACATACACATACACACACATACACATACACACACAGACATGTACATATGTACAAACATATCTACAAACACATAAAAGGACATGCATGCATGCATTGTTGTATATACACATACTCATACACGACACATACTTATACACATGCATATGCACATTCACATGCATGCACATACACATGGATGCAAATGGAGATGTATGCACATGCACATGCATGCTCATATATATACACATGCATATATATACACATGCATATATATACACATGCATATACCTACACATACACATACACACATGCACAACATACTTATACACATACACATACATATGCACATATATATACACACACATACACATAAACATGCACATAAATACACACATATACGCACATACACTTACATATACACATGCACATACACACACATATGCACATACACTTACACATACACATGTACATACATACATATACACACATACACATGCACATACACACACATATACACATACACTTACACATACACATGCACATACATACATATACACACTCATACACATACACATACACACATACACATGCATATATATCTACACATACACATACACATACATACCTATACTTATACACATACACATACACATACACGTACACGTACACCCACGTACACGTACACGTACACATACACATACACATACACACATATACACACACATACGCATGCACATACACACATATACACACACATGCACATGCACATACACACATATACACACACATACACATACATATGCACATACGCACATACACATGCATATGCATATGCATAAAACATATCTACATGCACATATATGCACACACAGATACACATATATACATGCATATAGACACACTTACACAAATATAGATATATACCTACATGTGAATACATACATTTTATACACACACAACTACATGCACATACATATATACACACAAACACACATATAATATGAATGAACTATATAATTAAAGTAATAAATCACATGTTAAATATAAACAATAATAAAAATCATTCAAACAAGACTTTTCATTGATTAGTACTATAGACACAATTCAAAACATAACTAGAATGAGAAAATATATAGATATAAAAAAAATATGTATATCAATGTAAAATATATATCCAATGTTATATATCAATCATCATCATGTAAGTCCTCATCATCATGATAATTCTCATCATCATGATCATTCTCATCATCATGATCATCTGCATGATCTCATGTATCTGTAGTGGCATCGTGCGTAGAGGTCTGAGCACTCTATGATGATCCAGATCATCGCACCTGTGTCTACCTCTCCACCTCATCCATATCTACGGCTCCGTAATACTCTTGTATTGCATATAACAAACATAAATAAATGAAACATATAAAACATCAATAAAAATAAAATAATTATATGAAATTTAATAATACTTACAAAAGCATTTGGATGATCTTGCATGTACTCACTTAGACCTCGATATCCACAATCTGAAGCAAAAATGATTTCCTTTTTCATAGGATATCAACCATAATCATTTCAGTGCATTGAAACAAATAAATAAGATTGATTATTAATGTTTTTAAATAAAATAAAAAATATACTTTCAATAATACATATACTTACAAAAGTAGCTACAAAACCATGCGGGCCCATTTGGCCTTAATGTGATGTATGAACTGACTCAACTCTCTTCTTTGCAGTAGCCTGCACTTATTTAATGAAACAAGAATACATAGATTAAATGTAAAACATTTATAAAACATTTGAGAATTATAAGTCATAGTTATATAAACTATCAATTTGTATACCTTCTACTGAGGAAATGATTCCTGAATAGCTGTCTGCAAAAAAACTGCCATGTCTCAGGTGGTATGTTAGGTCTTCTCTTATTTTGTTCTACCATACAATATCTCCTATTATTTTAATCTCAAACAAAAAAAAGAATCAGAATATAAAAAAAAACTCAAATTTATAAACAACATACACAAACACACATACATACACTTACACATACATACACTTACACATACATACTTACACTTACACATACGTACTTACACATACATACACATACCCATACATATACATACGAAATACATATCACACACATACATACACACACATACATGCATACACATACACATATACATACACTTACACATACATACATATATACACATACATGCATACACATACACATATTCATACACTTACACATGCATACATACCCACACATACACATACACATATACATACACTTACACATACATACATACACTTATACATACATACATAGACTTACACATACATACATACACTTACACATACCTACATACACACACATAGATGCATACACATGCATACATAAACTTACACATACATACATACACACACATACACATACCCACGCATATAGATACACACATACATACACATATTGACACACACACACACACGTACATGCATACACATACACATATACATACACTTACACATACATACATACTGAAGTAATTTGATAGCAATGCACCATAGTGCACTTTCCTTCTCGAGAGCTTCCGGATGATTTCCTCATAGTAGAAAACCAAGCTCCTAGGGCCACACATGGTACTCCGCACAGAGATTGTAGAATACGTGGAAAAACACAGTACACAGGGAGCACGAAGACAAACTTCTTAGGTCTTACAAATGTGATCGAACTTAAATTCTGTGACTAACCAGGCCACTATATGTTTTATTAAAGAACATATACAAAGAAGTGTTCGGTGGCCATTTGGCCTTTCACATGGACACGAATGGTAACAATCTCCCACTAAAGGCTAATATGGCCAAAGTAACTAAGGGAGAAAAATAAAGAATGATGAAGAATACCTAAGTATAAGTATACAAACTATACCTCCCACCTGATGGGCATGTTACACAGTATACAAGTGACTATGTAAGATCATGAATCAAGTGATCCCCATCAAGTGACAACAGTGTTGAAAGCTATCTTGTGGTAGAGCTTTAGTCAAAGCATCTACATCATTATCTTGAGTGTGAACCTTCTCAAGAATAATGCGCTCAACGGCTAAGAAATTTCTAATGAAGTGATAACTCACCTCAATGTGCTTGGTCTTTGCATGATAGATCGGATTCTTAGCCAAAGCAATGGGACTCTGATTATCACTAAGCAAATGAGGTACATGTTGAGGTAAACCCATATCACAAGCAACATGAGAAAGCCACAATACTTCTTTACATGCCTCATTGGCTGCAACATACTCTACTTCTATGGTGGAAACAACTATACATTCTTGAAGACGAGATCTCCAAGAGATAGCACCTCAACAAAATGAAAAATGTACCCTGATGTAAACTTATGATTGTCTACACAACCAGCGTAGTCAGAATCTGTGTACCAACAATGGATGCTTTTCCTCTACCTAAGCATAGACACTTGTCCTTAGTGCCACTCAGATATCTTAAAATCATCTTGATCGGTTCCCAATGTTTCTTGCAAAGATTAGACATATATCTACTCACAAATCCCACTGCAAATGCAATGTCTGGTCTCGTAGCTACCATAGCATACATGAGACTACCAACAACAGACTGATAGGGAATTTTGGTCATGAATTCCTTTTCCTCATCTGATTTTGGGCAATCATCATTGCTATATTTCACATATGTGGGTAAAGGTGTACTCAATATCTTTCCACCCTGTATATTGAACATGTGAAGTACTTTGGATATGTACTCATTTTGAGACTAGTATATGCATCTTTTACTCCTAGCACGAGTAATGCGCATGCCAAGAATATGTTTGACATCTCCCAAATCCTTCATATCAAATTTTTTACTCAAGTTCTTTTTGAGAATTGACAAATCATAAGAGGACTTCCCAGCAATCAACAGATCATCGACATAAAGTATCAAGTATATCAAGCTAGCATCTGAGCATCTCTTTGTGTAGAGACAATGATCCTCATTGCTTTGAGAATAGCCTTGAGACTTCATAAAAGTATCACACTTTTGGTACCATTGTCTAGGGGATTGTTTAAGTCCATACAAGCTCTTCTTGAGCTTACAAACTAGACTTTCCTTGCCATGAACTAAGTAACCCTCTAGTTGTTCCATATAGATCTCATCTGTAAGATCTCCATGCAAGAAAGTAGGTTTCACATCCATTTGGACTAGCTCTAAGTCCTCCATTGCAATGAATCCAAGAAACATGCGCAAGATAGTCATCTTGACCACTAGAGAGAAGATTTCCTCGAAATCAAAACCATGTTGTTGCTTACAACAAGTCGTGCTTTATACTTTAGAGAAGCACTATCAGATGTGAATTCCAACTTATATACCCATTTACATGGTAAAGCTTTCTTGCCTTTTGGCAAAGGTACTAAATCCCAAGTTCCATTCTTGTGAATAAAATCCAACTCATTCTTCTTGGCATGCTCCCACTTGACATGATCCTCCATCTCCATAGCCTCTTTGTAGCAAGAAGGTTCACTGGCATCTGTTAGCATAACAAAATCTAAACCTAGAACATATCTATCAAGTGGATATGAGACATGTGTAGAGAGTCTCAATGGTTGCTGAACAGGAACATGTGCAGACTGATCTAAATGGACATTCTCTTGAACATCCCTATGTGCAGCATTTTCATGCATGCTAACTGGAGGACTAGTATCCTCAAACACCACTCTTCTCAGTTCAACCTCTTTAATGGGATGTTTATGCATCTTAGACTCGTTGAAAATGACATCACTACTTTTGATCACTGATCGTGTTTCAGGATCCCATAAGTGATATCCAAATTCTCCTTCTCGACCATATCCAAGAAAAATGCATTTCTTTGACTTATGGTCCAACTTTTGTCTAAGATTCTTGGGTATATGAACATATGCTTCACACCCAAAAACTCAAAGATGATCATAATATGGCGGTTTCCCTCTCCATAACTCTTGTGCCACTTTTAGACCTTTGGTAGTACTAGGTGAAAGGTTAATCACATGAACTGCGGTCAATACTGCTTCTGCCCAGAAGCCTTGTGAGAGGTTTGCATGATGCAACGTAGAGACTACTCTATCTTGAATAGTTCTATTCATCCTCTCAGCTACACCATTTTGTACTTGGGTATAAGGAGCTGTAAACTCTCTACGAATCCCTCTAGACTCACAGAAAAGGCTGAATTCATTTGAGGTGTACTCACCCCCATTATCTGAATGTAAAGCCTTAAGCTTAGTTCCTTTTTCAGTCTAAACTGAAGCAAGCCATTTTCTAAAAGTAAGGAATTCCTCATCCTTCGATTTGATAGGATATACCCAAACTTTTCTAGTAGCGTCATCTATGAAAGTCAAAGTAGAGAGAACCACCTAAGGACCAAGTGGGCATAGGACGACACACATCTGTATGAACTAGATGTAAAGGCTGACTTGAAGAGTGAATGTGCATTCTATGCACATTTCTAGTTTGCTTTCCATATTGACAATGCTCACAAAATGAAAACTCAAAGAAAGATAACATAGGTAAGTAGCCAGAACAAGAAAGATTTTCCATTCCACTACGCGATATATGGCCCAAATGGCCATGCCAAATACAAGCCATAGGCTGGTTAGTAACAGCTAACAAGTCTTCTTTTTGTGATACAAATAAAGGATAAAGTGAGCCAAGTTTGCTTCCTTTTGCAATAACCATATTGCCCTTTGAAATATGAAAGGACTGAGCATAGAAGACCACCTTGTAACCAAGGTCATCAAGTTGACTAACTAACATCAAACTACATGATAACTGAGGTACATGGCATACATTCTGCATAGTAAATTTTGAACCATCAATGAATAGCACAACCACATCTCTAATCCCCACAACGTCACACTGGTAAGAGTCATCAAGTCTCACAGTACCAAGAGACTTTGCTGCATAATTAGAGAACCATTCTCTGTGTGGTGGCACATGGAAAGAAGCATCAAAATCTAGGAGTCATGTGTGGGAAAGAGAATCCACCATAAGAGCCTCAGTTGGCATTGTACTATCAAGTCTCAACACATCAACATCATTAGAAATAGCATTAATTTCTTTAATCTTCATAGTCGAAGTAGATGGCATTCGATATCCCTCTTCCTTGATTTACTTCTAGTCTTCCATTGACCATTCGTTTCCTTGTTCTTACTCCTACCACATTGTTGATTCTTTCCTTGGTAAGAATCACGAACATTATATGCATCTCCACTCTGAGTGTCAACCATATCTTCTCTACAAATCTCCTCACTCAAGAGTGCTCCACATATGTCATCATAGATGACTTTACCACTAGGTGCACTATTGTTAATAATTGTGCAAAAGGTATCCCTTGATGATAGGAGGGTGCATAACAACAATATTGCTTTCATTTCATTATCCATATCCCTTTTTTGAGCTTGTAATTGGGAGAATATAGCATCAAACTCATTTAGAGGAGCAGCAACACTATCTGTGTCCTTCATGCAAAGCTCATATAAGTTTCTCATCAGATACACGTTATTTGATGCCGTCTCTTTTTCATATGTATAACTTCTTCCAAAGCTCTTGTGCACTTTCATAGTCTAATACTGTAAAGTAGACATTATCGTTAGGTGCAAGAAAATGGTAGACCTAGCCATTTCATCTAAGTCATCCCAATCATCTTCATCCATTTCAGCAACCTTCTTTGACATCCCATTTACTGGCTTCCATTGCCTCCTTTGAATCAGCACATCTTTAGTGTGATTCTTCCATAGAGCAAAGTTTGTGCCATCAAATTTCAAGATCTCAAAAATGGTCTTTGCCTTGCAAGTTATAGCTCCTTCTCAGAACAGTGGCACTAGACCCTGATCCACCAGATGTGCTTGAGACCTGTTATGTTGTTGGAACTGAAGGACTCACAAGGTAAGGAAGCTTACGAAGGGAGCGAGAGAGAAGAGAAAGCACAAGTAGACAGAGTAGTCAACGACGATCTGGCAAGTAGGCCAATATTTTTTTAGGACACTAAAGCATATCAAAGAGGTGGACACACAAGGAGAAGGAGCAAGTAGGGAGGAAGATATGTATGTCAAATAGTTAGAAGAAATCCCTACAACAATAGTGATTTTCATCACTAAAAGCCATTGTAAATACCATTTCATATTTTTATAGCTCCATTTTGTGCAAGCCAAGGAGTCCTTGAGCTTGAGGAGCATTCGAAGTAGCTACCTACCAATTTTCATAATTTTTAGACTTCGTTTGAGTCTTCAAATAGGCCCTAGAACCTAATTTTTAACTAGGCCGGACACTAGGTCTGGACACGGCCAAAACCTAGTCAAAAACTATAAATAGAGCTAGAGAGCTCATTTTTGAGGTTAGCTTGTAATTGATCTAAACTGGTATGAGCACTTTTGAAGTAATCTAAAAGAACTCCATTGTCTCTCTCTTTGTCTTACCTTGAGTGCGCGTGTGTGTGTATGTGTGTGCATGTTAGTGTGCTTCTCACTCACACACTTGTGCCTTAACTTGTTAAAAAATTCCGAGTTCCTCTGTCAATCGCGATTGATACAATCGATCGCGACTGACAGCCACGATCGATAACATCTGTCAATCGCGACTAACAGACTTGTTGATCGCGACCGACAGAGACGACCGGCTGACCCTGTCAATCGCGATTGACACCATCGATCGTGATCGACAACCACGATCGATACCTCTGTCAGTCGCGATTGACACCGTCGATCGCGACCGATTGAATTTTAGCGATTGACTGAATTTTACGCGTTGCCACGTGTCCATCGCGACGGACACAGCCCTGATCGACTGAATTTACGGTGGAAATCCCAGAACACATGTCGATCGCGATTGACACCATCGATCGCGATTGACAGGACCCACGATCAACTCTGTCGATCACGAGTGACACTGTCGATCGCGATTGACGTGTCGATTATGACCGACAGGCCCCGATGGACACCTCTGTCAATCACGATTGATAGACCTGTCGATCGCGATTGACAGGCTTTTTCGGCCAATTTTCTAGGGTTTTTAATACCAAGTTCTTGGGGTAATTTTTGGCATACCTAGCAAATAATTAGTGGTTTGTGAGGTACTTACAAGTGTGTCTTGAGAAAAATCCTGTGTATCAAATACCATACCTAGGAGGAGCAAAACCAAGGGATCTCTAGAATTTTTTGCAATAAAGACAGGGGACATAATTGATATCCAAATTACATGCACGAATGTGATCTGTCTGTCATTTGAGTTTAAGTCTTGAGCTAATTTTGGGACATTCACAGGTCCATTGAGAGCAATTGAGAGCATCCAAAGCAAGGGTTTCTTTGCAAGCTTCAGAATCGGGTTCTTGAGCGTCATAAAGCAAGGGATCAACAAGTAAGGTCGGAATATTCTCAACTCCCTTTGTCAATTCTTAGCTTAGGCTAAGTTCGAGTAGTGTTAGGAGTAAGTCAGGACAATGATAGGCACGTGACAAGTCAAGTCAAAGACTATCTAAGAAATCAAGTTCAAGAGATAACCTGTATGTGACCGAGAACTTTAAAGGAAAAGAACTTAACGTGGTATGATCAAGTGCGGAAAATTAACTCAAATATTCCTGATGACGCGATATCAGACAAGATCATAAACACGATAACACACTAAAAAAGAATCAAGTGACTGACACCAATTGATCGGCAATGAGGTTGTACTTTGGGCAAAAATTGGGCTACTTAAATAGGCATATGAACCTTAGATCAGGACGACATCTAGTAAGAGATAGACAAAGTCTTAGGTCTTCAGAGGCTAGCGTTAATCATACTGCTAGGTCTTGGGCCCAGCAGTTGAGCCACCACTCGCATTACCCTAGCTCTGAGACTAGTGAATCAGAGATGTCTCAAGGTATGGACAGCCCTACAGGAAGTACAGGTATGCCATATCTGTATAGGGTGGAAGGCCCCTACAAGACGCAGCTGGAATACCTTAGGACCAACCGATTAGGTGCTAGCATCTATGAGGACGGCCTAGGAAGATCCGTGGTCCAGATTAAAAATCCTGACCAATCCATTGGACTAGAACACCCAGCTGTAAAGTTTGGCAATGGAGCATACCTGGATAAAGAAGGAACCATATATGTAGTCACCAGTCACCTAGATAGGACAGATGAATTCGGGAATGTGATCCCTGAGACGGACATAGATGACCTAGAACAAGGGAACGTAGGAGGAGAGCCTAGGACCCCTTGAGGGAAATCTGTTCTTACTCGAATCCTCAATCCGGAGTGGGTTCCCTAGGACAATAAGAGTATAGATCTGCTCCTAAACCAAGAGACCGATGAAGCCTTTTGGAGGTATAAATCAAATAGGCCAAATGATGTAGGGTCAATCCTGATCTATGAGTTCAAAGATCTTGATAGCCTAGGCAGAGTCACTTACTTAGATCATGCTTCAGAGAGGATCTTTGTGGTTACAGAACATGACAGGCATGCTTATACTTGGAAGGGTGAATTCGTTTTTCCCCAACCAAGATCGAACATGTCCTATGGTCACCCGGGAGCGGGAGCATCCCAGGCTCATGGAGCTCAAAGAGATAGAAGTAGAGATAGGCCAGAAGTAAGCTTTGCCAACCCTGTGGGCAGAGAAAGAACGAGAACGAAAACAAATAGAGTGGAACCTGAGGTACTTAGAGCTCCAAGGAATCAAAGAAATACGGATGAGTTCCCTCTACCAAGACCTAGAGAGCACGCAAGGACTTTGAGACCGACTCAGCTAGTTAAGTCCATGAAGAACTACTTCGATGGCACTGGAGATCCATACGATCATGTGGCGGAGTTTAGGCAAGTCTTGAGAGCTGAACAAGTTGAAGATTTGTTTACACAGTACAATGCCTTTGGTCTAACCCTTAGGAAGACTGCCCTGACATGGTTTCAGCCACTAAACGAGAGGCAGTTTAGGAGCATAGATCAACTTCTAGAGGCATTCGTTATCGAATTCTCTAAAAGTGGCATAAGACATAACACGTCCTCGCTGATTCACAGCTTCAAGCAAACCCCTCAAGAAACCGTGAGACTTGCTGGAAGAAGATTTAGGCAATACCTAGAGAGATGCCCTGTCTCTGAGTTACCCACGCCAACTAAGCAAGTGGCTTTGTTCTTGGATGGATTGCTAAGCACCAAATTGAGATCATATGTGTACTTGAAGGACCCTAGGACCATAGAAGAGTGTGTACGCATGTGCATTGACATCGAGGATAACCTAGGGGAGGAATTAGAGCTTTCAAAAATCTACAAAGATACTGATAGTTCTTCTAGCCTCTCTTCCATGCAATCCACATCTATTGAGGAATTAGCAGAGAAAGTAGCTTAGAAATTAGGTGTCACTAGCAAACAACTCCCAAGATTTGCCCCTGTGAAAAGATGCTATACTTGTGGACGTGACCATATGGCAAATGTATGTCTCATTATGGCTCAACCCCAAGTAAATCCTAGTAGCCAGTACTGCACCATAGAACAAAAATACACCAATCACACAGCACAAGACTGCCCATACAATAAGCAAGCTGTTAGGCAAACCTACCCTCAGCCATACCCTCAACAAGGCAGATACCAGAGTCAATACCCACCACAACAGTATACTAGGCCCCAGCAAAATTACCAACCGCAATATCAAGCCCAACTGAGACCCCAGCCAGTGCTAGCGCAACAACCACCTGCTCCTACTAATGTGATTCCGGTAAAGTATGCTGCTGCAGAAGAAAACCTGAATAGAGCTATAGTCCCAGTAACACCATTAATTTCAGAAAGTGATCCCAGTGACCATAGCTTTGATTCTACACATGTTGATAGTCCCCAGGCTTACTACATGCAATCTCCTGAACATGGTGAGTCCTATTACAATGAGGAACCGAGTGAACCTAATTGGGAGCCAGAGTATGCTAATGCCATGTACGCAAACCCCAACTCTAGACCTCAACCTAGGCAAGTAAGACCCCCATTCCCTAGAGGACCATGCTACAGATGTCAGGGAGATCATCTCATTCATGATTGTCCCTTACCTCCATCTACACAACCCCAGTCAGTGACGATCCAGGGCTATTACCAGGAGTGTGGAAAGGAGCATCTTTTACGAGACTGCCCAAAGAATCCTAATAATATGCCAAAAATCACTCCTATCAATGTCGTAGGGTTAGTTGTAGACTCCACAGGAAGTGTGACGTCCACTATGCCAGTGCAAGTGATCACTAGAGCCCAAGCTTTGCAACAGAACCAAAGCGTAGGCCAGGAAAAGAGCCCAGATGTTAGTGAAATGGAGAGCATGACAAAGAAGAGGACTAGAGCCTGGAGAGATAGTCGTGAAAGAATGAAAAGACAATGGGCAAAGAAAATGAGTGAACTTGAGGAAAGCCTAAAAGAAACGAGAGCCAGGATAACCGAACTCACATCTCCAACTCCCTCTCACACTACCCCTCCCCCATCATTCCCAACTCCATTCGAACCGCCACCTTCCAACCCGCCTCACCTAATTCCACCACCCCCTAGAGTAGGATCAGTCCTAGCAGATCCCACTCCCGAGGACCTAAACATGATGCTTAAAGCATATCATGCCAGAATCCAGGATGGGCCAAACGTAACTGATCATGGAAAGTGCTACCCTAGAGCAGAATTAGAGCTTGAACGAACTAAAATCTGTGCTAAGATGGTGGAGTTGGCTCAAACCATGTTTGAAGCCAGCCGCCTTTTTAACATATCTAGCTCAGCCAAGACGCAGCTGCACTTTGAAGGACTGTTAGAAAGAATAGAGAGGCTAATTGCACAATCAGAAAAGGAACCCACCTCTCAACACAAGGATAAGGCAAGTGAAAGAGTAAGTCTTCCTGCCCAGGGAGCCTATGTGCCTAACTCTACGGAGCCAGACACATCATCTTCTATGAGTTGGTTCACACCAGAATTCCTACGAGAGATTCAAGAAGACAAATGGGCAAAAGAGAGTGAAGTCCCTCCTCCCATTGAACTTGTGGATGATGCACACGACCAATTCCCACAAGACATCCCATCCATTTATGAGGAGCAGGAGAGCACCCAATCTCCCGAAAGATTAGACTTTGAGTCTAACTCTCTACAAGAATTACCCCACTTCACAGGCCCATGGGAAGCTAAGTCTACTTGTATGAGAGCACCCACGGTCATGGTACGAAATGAGGACTCAGTCATACCTAGGAACACAGAGGTAGTGAAAAACACTAAAATACAATGGAACCTCACGTTAGAAGAGCTACTCAAAGTAAGGCCAGAGCTATGGAAACATGTAGCCAAACAAGTACCAGAGATAGCAAAACCTCGTTCCTAGGTAGGGTCCCAGAGAACAGTGCCAGAAATACCATTGGACAAGATAGGAGACATGAGTGAGGGCGAAGAGGGAAACACATATCTTCCTATCACCCATCAAGGATACACCACCAAGGCCATTCTAGACTCAGGCGCAGGAGTTGCAATTGCTACCACTTCCCTATGGAAGCGTTGGGGCAAGCCAGCACTCAGGCCCACGAGGATGAAATTGCAAATGGCCGATGGTCACATAGAGAGACCCTTAGGGCTATTAGAAGGAATAACTCTCACCACATGTGGTGTTGAGTTCGAGCACACATTTGCTATATGTGATTTTAGCAAAAATCATGCCTATGAAATGATCTTGGGACGACCCTTTATGCGACAGTTGCAGGTGGTACAGGATTGGGGAACCAATTCCTTGTACCTGCAACACTTAGGTGTTACAACCAAAGTGAATCTCAAAGATTACTCTCATAGAGATGTCCCTCCTATCCAATGGAATTCCCTCCATAGAGCCAAAGATGATACGGAATCGGTGCATTCCATAGGATCAAGATCCTCATGGATGCATGAAGACACCCACTTATGGATGTGCAAAGTAGCAGTAGAAGAAGAGAAGAGAGAAGAAGCCAGAGAGATAAGTGCAAAAGAAACACATAGATCAATTCAAGACCCAGCCTATGCACCTGTAGTCTTTCCTGGCGAAGAATTTGAACCCCACGGTTGGCCAGAAATCCTAGCAACAATGGATGTAGCCATCAATGAAGAACAATGGACACCTCACTGTGATGAAGATGGCTATGACATTTCAGTCTTCTCCATAGAGCCAATCATGGGAGAGGCCGTGTTAGAAGAGTGTGAACCTAGCCCTGATGCATTTGAGGATGCAAGTGACTCCGATCTAGAGTCAATCATTATGGATCCACCTTTTGCATCAGATGAAGAATACTTCTATGAAGTAGAATTTCAACCCCAGAGGCATGGAGAGCTTACAAATGATGTAAGGCTAGCCACACATGTGACCCCGAAGGAAGAAGGAAAGAAAAGAAAGAAGAGAGAAGTCACACCAGAAGAGGAAGAATCTTTGTTTGAGGTCCCGGAAAATTTTAAGAACTATGAGATAGATGACAGGAGAGTCATGATCAAAATGCCTAAACGAGAGGCACAATCAGGGGAGGCCTATGATAACAAAGAAACCACCAAGAAAATAGTGGTAGTTGTGGAAGAAGGAGAAGAGAGATGCACGTACATAGGCCATGACCTGACGGAAGACGAAGAGCACAAATTGATAGCCTTGCTAAGGGAATACAGAGATGTATTCACTTGGAGTTACAAGGATTTGAAAGGCGTGGACCCTGACATATGCTCACACACTATCCCCATGACCTCAGATGCCAAACCTTCTAAGCAAAAGCCATACACATATAATGATAATTATGCTGCTAAGATCAAAGAGGAGATAGATAGACTGGTTGAAGCTGAATTCATCTATGAAATTGAGCACACTGAGTGGGTATCCCCCATCGTAGTGGTGCCCAAGAAAAATGGAAAGCTGCGTGTATGCATTAACTTTAAGAAGGTCAATGCAGCCACAATTCGAGATAACTATCCACTTCCTATCACAGAGCACCTCTTAGAAAGAGTAGCAGGCAAGGAAGTGTACAACTTCCTTGATGGATTTTCGGGCTACAATCAAATAGCCATAGCTCCAGAAGATCAGCATAAGATGGCTTTTGCCACTGAATGGGGCATTTTTGCCTTTAGAGTAATGCCATTTGGGCTTACCAATGCACCCGCTACCTTCCAGAGGCTGATGTGCCATGTATTTAAAGAGTTCCTAAGGAAGAACTTAGAAGTCTATGTTGATGATCTTTGTGCTCATTCCAACATTAGACAAACCCATATTCCTGAACTCAGACAAATCTTTGACAAATGTAGAGAATATCAAGTCTGCCTGAACCCAGAAAAGTGTGTTTTTATGGTCAGGCAAGGCAAGATTCTAGGACACATAGTGTCAAAGAATGGCATATCCACTGATGAAGAGAAAGTGAGAGCCATAGCCGAGTTACCTAGGCCAAAGAATGTCAAGGAAGTACAAGCTTTCATGGGGCATTGTGGTTATTACCGACGGTTTATACACATGTATGCCATCATAGCAAAGCCTCTGTATGGATTTTTGACTAACTTTGAGTGGACTGATGAATGTGAGCATTCCTTCAATGAGCTTAAACGGCGATTATGTTCAGCACCAATCTTGACCACACCAGATTGGAATAAGCCTTTCCATGTTCATGTTGATGCATCTAATTATGCTATTGGGTGTGTACTTGCGCAGCCTACCGGTGAAGGTAATATGGATCTTCCAATTGCCTATGCTAGTAGACAATTGAATGCAGCTGAACGAAATTATACCACTACGGAGAGAGAAGGACTAGGCATGGTATATGCAGTTAAAAAGTTTAGACATTACTTGCTTGCAAATAAGTTTAAATTTTTTACTGACCATCAGGCACTGCTATATCTCGTGAACAAGCCATGCAATACAGGACGATTAGTAAGATGGTTTCTCTTGCTAATGGAATATGATCTCGAGGTTGTGGTAAGGAAAGGGAAGACTCACTTGAGAGCAGACCATCTCTCTAGGCTCACATCTAGAGAAGCCCCACAAGGAGTGTCAGATGACCTTCCTGATGCTTACTTGTTTAATTTGGAAGTGGTGCCGCAGTGGGCTAAGCCATTAGTGCCAGTATTGACATACGGGCCTAACCACCCAGTAATAAACACACAGGACAGAGAGGTAGTAAAAGCCCAAAAGTATCACATCATGGCAGGAAGTATGTACAAGCACACAGATCAAGGGATCTTGGCTTGTTGTGTGGAAGAGGATGAGCACGCTAAATGGTTGCAATTAGCACATGTAGGTGCATTAGAGCAACACTACCCAAAGCAACGAACACTACAGACACTAAGGAGACTCGGAGTGTATTGGCCGACTATGGAAGCTGATGTCCAAAAGTTGTGCAAGGAATGCCCAATCTGCTGCATTAAACCACCTGTGGAACATGCCACTCTTTATCAAGTGTCCATAGTGCCAGATTGGAGTGGACCACTAGTATCCTTCCTGAGGACGAAAACATTCCCTCAAGATGTACCACTAGCCAGACAAAGAAGTCTAGAACAAGAAGCCCTAGATTACTCGCTCATTGGTGATAACCTATACAAGCGTGGTAAAGATGGTTACCTAAGGTTATGTGTCCACGAAAGTGAATATCTCAAGATCTTGGAAACTGCTCATCAAGGCGTAGCAGGAGGACATTTTGGACCAGACTGAGTGATTAAAGCGATCCTATTTGCAGGCTTGTGGTGGCCTACCCTTCACATGGATGCACATACCTATGTGAAACGGTGTGATGTTTGCCAGAGAACTCAGTGTCCTATATGCAAAGATGAGATGCCACTGAAACCTATGATGGGTTGACGAGCATTCTCTAAGTGGGGAATAGACTTTGTAGGTCCTATTAATCCCCCAGCTAAGGGTTCTCATGCTGAATATATCATTGTGCCAACGGATTATCTAACCAAGTGGGTAGAAGTGAAAGCTACCACGAAGAACGATGCACAAACAACAGCTAAGTTCTTATTTGAGAATGTGTTCACTAGATATGGGCTACCTATAGAGCTAGTTAGTGATAGAGGCACTCACTTCTTGAATGAAGTTATTGAAAATCTGCTCCAAGAATTCTTGGTAGTACATAAGAAGTCTGCCCCCTATCACCTTCAAGCTAATGGCCAGGCTGAGAGCACCAATAAGACCTTATGCAATGTACTGACAAAATTAGTGAACAATAAACGCTCTGATTGGGACAAACAGCTACACCATGCTGTTTGGGCATACCGAGTCGCCTACAAAACGGTACTCCAAGCCACCCCCTTTCAGATGGTATTTGGCCAAAATGCGGTGCTACCTTTGGACTTCTTGATTCCCACATTGAGAGTAGCACAGGAGCATGAGTGGACGGGTCATGAACTCTCTTCGAGAATTTTTTACCTTGAACGATTAGGTGAAACCCGACTAAGAGCTGCAGCAAGAATTTATGCAGTTAAGAAATGACAGAAGGCGTACTTTGATGCCCATGTTAAGGATAAAGGCTTGAAGGCAAGAGATTTAGTTTTATTCTACACCTTGAAGCAACATGCAAGAAAATTAGAGAAACGTGGCTATGGACCTATGATCATAAATAGGATCTCAACCAGTGGAGCAGTTCAACTCGCTACACTGGAAGGTGATGTTCTCCCTAGCTATATAAGCGGGTGCAGAGTCAAGTTATATCAGGAACCTCTGACGGAAGAGATGCTAAGTCGACTCAACACTGCTAAGAAACGCAAAGAAGAAGAAAAACGAATTCACGAAGAAGCTCAAGCAGAAGCATTGGAACGCATCCGGAGAATGAAGTTGAGAAGACAGGGTAGAGAGCAACCTAGGACAGATGCATATGCAGATCAAGGATATCACGTGGCTATGTGTGAAGTTTCAGATATAAGCTCTCATAGGATAATTGATCGAAGTCCTTTTATAACCTTAGCCATAGGACAAGGAAAGGGTGCAAGGACTGTAAGAGCCTTGATTGACTCAGGTGCAGCCACTAGTGCTGTTAAATTGTCTTACTGTCACGAGTTGAAATTAACTGTCAATCCTATAGAAGCATATCTCATAGGATTGGGAGGTGTGGAAACCCCTTGCATGGGCGAGGTGGAACTTCCCCTCTACATCCAAGACGAAGTAATGATAGTCAAAGTACTAGTGTGTCAAGATGAGGACCTCACTGAGCCTCTTGTCTTGGGTCAGGACTGAATCTATGATCATGCAGTCAACCTAAACCTAAGGAGTGGACTTCTTCACGTATGGGTAAATCATAGTCGAATTATCGTTGAATTGGAAAGTGAGGCACTCAAGGTACTAGGTAAGGCATGAACTCCTGGTCCTTCCAAGGGCGCACATGAAGTTGACAATGCTATTCTTGTCCAAAACTGTATGATGCAGAAAAAGGATTGTCTCAACAAAGGATTCAAGGATAAGACGGCACTCCCTTCTTTTCCAAAGGCCAGAGGGATGCAGCAACCAAAGGTGGATCAAATATAGAAGGAGCAGAGTACTACCTATACTGGAGGCCAAAAAAACGTGCGAAGCAGAATGTCTCAGCCGTTGAAACAAGTGTGGGTGCGGAAAGGCAAACACCCTATTGTGACCACGCCAACCCCACGGCCAAAACCTCTTATTAGTACTCAACAACACGACACTAATAAGAAGTCTTTCATAAATTCTTCTGCGAAAATAAAGTCTATTTGGGTACCCAAGAAGTCGATGAAGGCCAGCCCACAATCACGACAAATCTGGGTGCCTAAGGCTTGCTTGCGGGCTCAAATAGCTACACCGAGGCCACACCCGGTACAACATGTTTCACTCACTCGAACATCTGATGCCCATTCTTATACATCACGCACGGACACATATTCTTCCATGAGCACCAGTATAATCACTTGTAAATGGGTCCCTAAAAAGCCTCATTTTCAAGCAGATACTCCTATCAAACTTTCAAGAGTCTCCACAAAATCAAGATCAAAACCCATCCACTGCATTTGGCAACCCAAAACTTGTAATAAACCCCCGGACCCCAGTTGTAAATCCAGGCCCAACTACTAACTACATCACTCTCGCACTACATCATTCCACTTAGCTCCTAGGTCTACCCAATTCCTAACTACACGCACAAGCACCGAGCACTTAATAACCTACTAATCTCTCCCGAACCTCATGTTAATGTTGTAATGGGGACAAAAACGGTTCTATCTTGTCCTTTACAATGTTAACACATGTTTCTATATTCTCACAGAGTCAGGAGGCAAGAAGTAACATGGCAGATATGGCAGGAACTAGCTCCCAGGCTGGCACCAGCCCCCAAGTCGTGGACATTGAAAGTCTTCCCATTGAGGAGGAATTGAAGGAACGCCCAGTGGCATTGAGGGCATTACACGCCATCCCGATTCAAAATCCTCCACAGGGGCACACAATGCCGGTCAGCAAAAACTCACATTGGTTCAGTGATGTGGCAGGATCTCTGGGTGAAGGCACTTACATGTGGGAGGCCGAGATAGAATTCAATGGGCGCTGGGGCATATATCACTTCTTCACCAGGGAATTTGAGAAACTGCAAAATAATGAAGGGTTGAAACCTATATGGAAGAAGGCAGGACTCTATGATTACTTCAAATTCCAATTGCCAAAGCCCGACTTTCTAAGATGCTCATATTTGATTAGCACCCTCACTCCGAGCAAAGAGGGATACAACACCTTTGTCCTCCCATCTCTCACAAGGGGCAATGAGCTGAAGCGCTTCAGGTTGACTATCAATTTGGTAAGGGAAGCTCTAGACATGAAAGGTATGCACATTCCTACGGAGAAAGAGACTATGGTCCCCGACAATATGAAGAACAGGAATCTGACGAAATTAAAGGACATGGTGGCAATGACACCTACAATTGCCATTCACTTGCGAATGGTCATGCAGCATTTTGCATTTCTCGCTCAAGAGAGGTTCACAATGCCACCTAAGAAGATATGGTTTAGTCTATACTTGGTTGACGCCTTTGATTTGACAATCAATATGCCCCACTGGATTATCGACCAAATCCACTTGGCTCATCAAAGGTGGTATAAAAAACAAAAGTCTGTACTGTATGGATGTTGTGCTCTCACCCGGATTGTGTATAGATGTTTGGCGTATGATGTGCCTGTGCAAAGGGCACTCATTTGGACCAGGTTACAGGAGTTTCAACGCAGATTATCAATCGCAGGGCCACCCTCCAAGAAAATGAGAGGCGCCGTTCATATGCCCTGTGCACAAGCTCGCGGTGCGACGCTGACACCTGAGACAACTCCACGACTTCCTAGGCGGGTACAACCCTTCACTATCAGATTACCAAGACACAACACTGATGGACCGAATCTGGTGTTCCCACCTGTACCAACCGACCTAGAGTTTCCTCACGGATTCACATTAGAAGACCTAACTGATGAGGAGGTTGCCAGAATAATCGAAGCTGTTAACGCGGAAGTCGAGGCAGAGCAAGCTAGTGGACAACAAACTGCTACAGACCAACCCCATCCCAGACAACCAGATGTCCTCAATGTGGAGGGTGAAGAAGAAGAACAAGAGGAGGAACATGGTGGACAATCCGAGGAAGAAGAGCAGGAATATGATCAGGAAGCTCTACAAGTACTTGAGGGTGCCCCGGCTTATACGAAGGAATTGAAAAAGCTCTATGATACCATCAACAGGGTTCAAGAGCAACATAGACTGTCCCTCGCAGGCAAGAAAAGCTCTCATGAACCGAATCCTTGAGGAGGAAGGAGTAGACGAGCAATACCGCGCCACACTTGATATGATATCTGATGCTTTAGGAGTACCTGAGACGGTGCATACCGCCCTTGCACAATCACATAGAATGGAGCGAAGATATGGCAGGCGTCCCCCACGATCAGGAAAACAAACGAATGTATTAGTATCAAAACCACAAGGAACATTCACAACCACGGGCACTGCACACACCGTTCATGATACTGAGGAAACCCATACATCAAGTGCACCCCCGTCACCCCCTTTGCCACCCCTACCTCCAACTCCACCACATTCACCTCCCACTACGAGTGTAATCACTACTGTCACCGCCTCCGAGTCCACTACCCATACCGAAGCACAGACCGTCAGTCAACCCACACAACCCACACACCCTATCTCCACCTCTCTTGTCTATACGGCCACTGACACAGTAATTCTAACCGCAGCCACGGAAAACCCCGTTCCCCCGATCACACTTCCTGGCAGTTCGTATTCACAATTGCACACACCACTGTACACTTTCACCACTATCACCGCACCCACAATTCCAATGTTCACAATCAC
The DNA here is from genome assembly GCA_020310875.1 of Ceratopteris richardii. Taxonomy (NCBI): domain Eukaryota; kingdom Viridiplantae; phylum Streptophyta; class Polypodiopsida; order Polypodiales; family Pteridaceae; genus Ceratopteris; species Ceratopteris richardii. Next base: position 70,176,417 of record CM035432.1, on the reverse strand, counting down.
TCCCACTACTGCATCCACTTTTGATTTTATGGACATATCACCCACCTCCGTACCTCTCCCTCCCCCCATACACCCACCATCACCCATTCCCCCACCACCCACTTCACCATTTTCCAGCACCCCATCCACATTCCCCTTCCCCTTTCCCTTCCCTTCTGCATTCAACACCCTTCTCACATCCACCCCTATTAATAATGTATTTAATAATATGTATCAGTGTATGTCGCAACTACAACAACACTACCAGCATCTCGATAACCAACATACGAGACTCTTCCGAAGCCATGAAGAACTTCAAGTACGATTCATTGATCTAGAAAGGGAAAAGCGGCTACTACAACAACAGTATGTCACTTTACAGGAACAACATGAGCAGTTAGTAGCCAATCCACCCCAATCAGATGCAGAAGAAAAACAACAAATGGATGATCTGCTACACTCCCAGATAACAGAGAATCTCAAGCTTCAATGCAACCTTGCCCTCTTACGCAAACACATGTCTACTGCACTCGAGGAGAATAAACGACTATAGAAACAAAACGAAGAAAACTTGGAAGCAGCCATGGAGGGTTCCCCACAGGAAATCGACCCAAATAAATTCAAGGCCATACCCTCAGCGAATATGCAAATTGTGTTGGAAACCCATGCCGACCTCCTGGAAGCCCATGCAGCATTAGAAAGAGAAAGAGATGACCTATTGAAGCAGTTGGCAACCCAGCAGGAGTCACCAAGCAAAGTCACAACCGCAGTTGACACGTCTGAAGAAGTCGAAAAACTCAGAGCAGAACTAGAAGAATTATGAAGTAAAGTCATGCAATACGAACGTCAACCCTCTCCCCTTGTAGAACCCGAACCTGAAGACTTAGTGCCAATTGAAGTAGAGGAAACCTTCAAAGACCCATACGTTCCCATGCCTGCACCAGGGGGCAAGCAAACAGAAGAGGGCATGGACACCATTGAGATCGAGGCTCCTGAATGGATGCAGAGGCTAGAGAAAGTGGCCACAACCCATGATGACAGAGTGGCAGTTCAGATAGCTTCCATGTCACGTTTGGAAGAGGTAGTCATAAAATCGGATTACTTTAGAAACCTCTCCCATCATAGGTGGATCGGCACATCCGACGATTTGTATGTTCCTTTTTGTGTCTTAATGGCGGATTACAATGCTGAAATCAAGCACCACACCTCAAAGGAACCAACCTCGGCTACATAGTTTGCACCGAACGACATCCCAGCAAGTGCCAAGCAGGGAAATATACACCAACCTACGTGGAGGATTTGTCTACTGGAAACCTACCCTGAGATGGTAAGGACATGGAATAACATGCCTTTGTATATCAAATACAACCCATGCTATTGCCCTGTATTTCGAAGAAGGTCGTGGCCGAAATACACAAAAACTGTGCTGACAACCAAAGGATGTGAGAAATGGCTCAATTATGTCTACTTAGCACCACCTAAAGGCCAACCCACCATAGGATATATGATTTCGACGATTCGCCATTGGGGGGTCCGGTTCAAAAATATACCAGATGTCATGGCCCAAATGTGCCTTAAAATTTTTGAACTCATGTTGGTCACCTTCAGGACCTTCAAGAATGTCAAGGAACCTCATCTGTCAGCTCTTGGATTTAATGAAGGTAATCAGGACCTTGTCTACGACATGAGCGCCACACCATCTATTAATGTTGTATATGCATGGCATGCGCGTATAAAGTATCTACCAGCCTGCTTCAAATAGACGTTTGAAGAAATGTTTGTCACGGGATTCTGGGAATATCATTCAGAGATATTCATTCCCAGACCATCACATTTATTGCAGTTGTTTGCAGTGGAACAAGCTCTCCATTCAGAAAAGTTACGTATACCACATCGAGAGGTTTCCGGGCCGGTAGATTGGGATGCTCTACTCACGGACTTGGCCAAAGGGTTGAGAATTGCAGAACATCACTTAGCACAAGACGTTGTAGAATACTACATCCAACGACCCACCCAACAAGGGTCTGTCACGGACGACAGACGCGAGAGAGGGGGGGGGTGTTGGAACTGAAGGACTCACAAGGCAAGGAAGCTTATGAAGGGAGTCAGAGAGAAGAGAAAGCACAAGTAGACAGAGTAGTCAACGACGATCTGGCAAGTAGGCCAATATTTTTTTAGGACACTAAAGCATATCAAAGAGGTGGACACACAAGGAGAAGGAGCAAGTAGGGAGCTCGAAGATATGTATGTCAAATAGTTAGAAGAAATCCCTACAACAATAGTTATTTTCATCACTAAAAGCCATTGTAGATACCATTTCATATTTTTGTAGCTCCATTTTGTGCAACCCAAGGAGTCCTTGAGCTTGAGGAGCATTCGAAGTAGCTACCTACCAATTTTCATAATTTTTAGACTTTGTTTGAGTCTTTAAATAGGCCCTAGAACCTAATTTTTAACTAGGCCGAACACTAGGTCTGGACACGGCCAAAACCTAGTCAAAAACTATAAATAGAGCTAGAGAGCTCATTTTTGAGGTTAGCTTGTAATTGATCTAAACTGGTATGAGCACTTTTGAAGTAATCTAAAAGAACTCCATTGTCTCTCTCTTTGTCTTACCTTGAGTGCGCGTGTGTGTGTATGTGTGTGCATGTTAGTGTGCTTCTCACTCACGCACTTGTGCCTTCACTTGCTCGAGGTCATCATACCATCCTCACGTCTTCCCTGATTGACATTAAAGGAGGTTCTACTCATCACTGAGCTACAGATGCCATGATGGTAGAGAACTGAATAGAATGATAATGGAGCTAGATGAATCCAAACACCAACAAATAAGTGTATCAAGGAGTAAATCAACCAATGTACGGTTGACTAAACCAAAAATCTAGAAAAAAATTTCTAGAGTATCCTCTGCAAAATGAGCATATGACTGGTGTCAAAATATCATAAAACTGCAAGTATTGACATGTTTACTTGCATTGTGATTGCATATAATCAGTTACCCAATAGAAGCTAACTAGGCTTATCGAGCACCTATGAGCAACTATCATACATATCCTATGGCAAGGTTGGGTAAGTCTTCCACCTACATCACCGAAGAGAACTTGACATCTAGGTGTCTCCAAATTAAGAAAACCTCACCACGACCCTCTTTATCAAACATAAAAGGCTTTATGCAAAAAATGTAACCGCTATATCAATGACCACATGGAAGTACATAAGTGCTATCCATAGAAGCATACATGGTGTGTATGTGCTCAATATATGCAGTAAAATGACATTAAAAGTCTGAATGCACAGCCCAAAAACTACCCAACAATACCTACTGGTGTCTGTCAACTCTGATGTTTTAGGCTAAAAAACCTGCATAAATTTGCAGTGGTTGAAAACTAAAAACCTTTTGAGAAACCTGTAGTTTTATGAGTGTGGCTGAAAACATAGCCCCAAAGGTTGATATTTATTGTCAGATAAGTACAAAGAATACCCTTGTTGATGTTATTGGACCTATGTGAAGAGAACTATGTGTGAAAGTACTCTAAAATGGCTCCATAAGACACCCCAAAAATGTGTCAAATATTGGCTTTGAAAGCAAAGAATGAAGCTTTGAGGAACCAAAACATGTTCAAGGTAATGTCAACCTTAGTCTTTCCCCTTCTTCAGACACAACAAGAGTTTAGCTTAGTGGCAAGAGATCGCCACGGTTAAGCGAGCTCTAGGGGGAATAATACTGGGAGGGGTGACCTCTCGAGAAGTACCAGGAACCTCTATCTTTCTTGATCATTGAGGTCCTCCCTCATAAACAACAGTGCCAACAGTGACTTTGGTGACTTGGATGAGAAGGTATGCCAAAGTGTATGCCTTGGTCATCGCCTTAGTCGTAAGCCTTGGAGAAAGCAGGGGGGAGTGCTCGCTTCACTCGCACAAAAGGAACAAAAATTTTGCATCAAACTGCTCTAAATCCAGTGAAGTATTTCGATGGCAATGCACCACAGTGCGCTTTCCTTCTCGAGAACTCCCCGATGATTTCCTCGTAGATGAAAACTGAGCTCCTAGGGCCGAACATGATACTCCACACATAGATTGCAGAATACACAGAAAACCACAGTACACATGGAGCATGACGACAGACTTCTTAGGTCTTGTAAATGCGATCGAACTTAGAGTCTGTGACTGACCAAGCCACTATATGTTTTGATAGAACATGTACAAAGAAGTGTCCTATGGCCATTTGGCCTTTCACATGGACACGAACGGTAACACATACACTTACACATACATACATACACACACATACATTCATACACATATACATATCCATATGCTTACACATACATACATACCCACACATACACATACATACAAACATACACACATACATGCATACACATACATGCATACACATACATACAAACACACACACATACATGCATACACATACACATATTCATACACATACACATATTCATACACTTACACATCCGTACATACCCACACATAGACATGCATACATGCACACATACACGCATACACATACACATACACATGTACATACACTTACACATAAATACATACACTTACACATACATACATACATACATACATACACACACATACATGCATACACATACATACATACACACATACACACACATACATGCATACACATACATACATACACTTACACATACATACATACACACACATACACATACCCATGCATATAGATACACAGACATACATACTAAATACATGCACACATACACATACACACATACACATACACACATACACATACACACATACTTACACACACATACACATACCGACACACACACACACATACATGCATACACATACACTTCACATACATACATACATACATACATACATACATACATACATACATACACACACATACATGCATGGGCATACACATATACATACACTTACACATACATACATACCCACACATACACATACATATATACAAACATACATGCATACACATACATATATACATACACTTATACATAAATACATACATTTACACATACATACATACACACACATACACATACCCACACATATACATACTAAATACATGCACACATACACATGTCATACATTTCTAGTTTTGTATGTATATTTATATTTTAGAATGTGTATTTGTGTATATCTGGATATGTGTGTATGTGTAAATGTGTACATGCGAATATGCATATGTAAATAATCATATTATTAAATTAATACCTTTATTTGCTACACAATCAAATTACAATCAATCAGAGGTCAATGGCATCAAGACAATGCATCAAGAAATGATGTTATATTGTATTCATGCCAACATCTCATCAAGGTCAATGACATACAAGACAATTCATATCAGCTAACAAAAGATACTTGTTGTATTGATACAATGCAACTTCTTGAAAAGGGTCTATGGATATGTGAAATAGATCATCTCGTATATCAAGAGTTCAAAGCAAAGATCAAGTTGGACCTTGTACCAAGCTTTGAGCATCAAGAAGCTTTTTTGGAGAGTGTTGATGATGATACTGGCATACCATACATTGTGCTTCGTAAGAGAACTGGATCACATGGTGGTCATACGAGGAACAACAAAGGGTGCATTAGTGCCTTTTGGGAAGCATTGAGATTCACAAGAGAAAGGTGCATCAATGCTTCCAGAAATTGACTAGAGGTGAGGAAGAACATGATATGCCTATTGATATGAAGAAGAAAGAGGCAGATGAGATTGTACATATTACCATTATTGTCCATGTGAAAGGCCAAATGGCCACTAGACACTTCTTTGTATATGTTCTTTAATAAAACATATAGTGGTCCGGTTAGTCACAAACCTCTGTGCAGAGTCTGTGGTCCTAGGATCTTGAGTTTTTTACTACGAGGATATCGTCATGGAGGTCTTGAGAAGGAGATTTCACTGTGGTGCATGGATGTTGAAATACTTCACTGGTATCAGAGAATTTTTATGCAAAAAGATTTGTTCCTTTTGTGCGAGCAAAGCGAGCACCTGCCCACCCACCAAAGGCTTTCTCCAATGCTTACTGCTAAGGCGATGACCACAGGCATAGACCTTGGCATACCTTGTCATTCGAGTCACTGAAGTCACCATTGGCATCATTGGCTACGCACGAGGGAGGACCTCAATGATGAAGGAAGATAGAGGTTCCCGATACTTCTTGGGAGGTCACCCATCCCAGTATTGTTTCCCTCGTAGCTCGCTTAACCATGGAAATCTCTTGCCACTAAGCTACACTCTTGTGATGTTTGAAGAAGGGGAAAGACTAAGGTCCGCATTACCTTGAACATGTTTTGGTCCCTCAAAGCCTCATTCTTTGCTTTCAAAGCCTGTTTTTGAGGCATTTTTGGGGTGTCTTTTGGAGCCATTTTGGAGTACTTTCACACATAGTTCTCTTCACACAGGTCAAAGAACATCAAGAAGAGTGTTCTTTGTACTTCTCTGACAATAAATATCAACCTTTGGGGCTATGTTTTTCGCCACACTTGTAAAACTACAGGTTTCTCAAAAGGTTTTTAGTTTTGGTCAAAGCAACCGCTGCAAATTTATGCAGTTTTTTGAGCCTAAACCGTCATAGTTGATAGACACTTGAAGGTGTTGTTGGCTAGTTTTTTATTGCATTCAACCTTTTAGTGACATTTTACTGCATATATTGAGCACATAGACACCATGTATGCTTCTGTGGATACCTCTTATGTATGTCCATGTGGTCATTGATATAGCGGTTATGTTTTTTGCATAAAGCCTTTGACATTTGATAAAGAGGGTTGTGGTGAGGTTTTCTTAATTGTGAGACACCCATATGTCGGGCTCTCTTTGGTGATGCAGGTGGAAAACTTACCCAACCTTGCCATAGGAGATGTATGATCGTTGTTCATAGGTGCTCGATAAGCCTAGTTGGATTCTATTGGGTAATTGATTATGTGCAATGGAGTTTGACTTGTAGTTTTATGATAGTTTGACACTGGTCATTTGCTCATTTTGTAGAAGATACTCTGGCAAAATTTTTCCATATTTTTGGTTTTGTCAACTATACAGTGGTCGATTTACTTCTTGATACACTTATTTGCTCGTATTTGGACTCTTCTAGCTCCATTATCATTCTATTCAGTTCTCTACCATCATGTCATCAGAGGTCTCAAGCACATCTGGTGGATGAGGATCTAGTGCCAATGTTCCGAGAAGGAGCTATAACTTGTAGGCAAAGACCATTTTGACATCCAAAATTTTGATGGCACAAAGTTTGCTCTATGGAAGAATGAGATTAAAGATGTGCTGATTCAAAGGAGGCAATGGAAGCTAGTAAATGGAATTTCAAAGAAGTCTGTTGACATGAATGAAGATGATTGGGATGAGTTAGATGAAATGGCCAGGTCTACCATTCGTTTGCACTTGGCAGATAATGTTTACTTTACAATATTAGACTGTGAAAGTGCAGAGGAGCTTTGGAAGAAGTTATGCAATACATATGAAAAAGAGATGGCATCAAATAAAGTTTATCTGATGAGAAAATTATATGACCTTTGCATGAAGGACACAGATAGTGTTCTTGCTTATCTAAATGAGTTTGATGTTATATTCTCCCAATGACAGGCTCAAAAAATGGATATGGATAATGAAATGAAAGCAGTATTGCTGTTATGCACCCTGCCATCATCATGGGATACCTTTTGCACAATTATTAGCAATAGTGCACCTCGTGGTAAACGCATCTATAATGACATATGTGGAGCACTGGAGATTTGTAGAAAATTTATGGTTGGCAATCAGAATGGAGATGAATATAATGTTTCTGATTCTTACCAAGGAAAGAATCAGCAACATGTTAGGAGCAAGAACAAGGAAAAGAATGGTCAATGGAATAAGAGTAGAAGTAAATAAAGGAAGAGGGATATCGAATGCCATTATTGTCATAAGAAAGGATATATGAAGAAATATTATTATGCATTAAAGAATGCTAAAGGTAAAGGACAGAATGTTGATGGGCATGTTAAACAATTACCTACACCATCTACATCGACTGTGAAGATTGAAGAAATTAATGTTATTTCTGATGATGCTGATGTGTTGACACTTGATATCATTGTGCCAACTGAGGCTCTTATGGCTGATTCTCTTTCCCACATGTGGTTGCTAGATTTTGGTGCTTCTTTCCATGTGACACCACACAGAGAATGGTTCTCTAAGTATGCAGTAAAGTCTCTTGGTACCGTGAGACTTGATGACTCTTACCAGTGTGACATTGTGGGGATTGGAGATGTGGTTGTGTAGTTCATTGATGGTTCAAAATTTAGTATGCATAATGTACACCATGTACCTCAGTTATCATGCAATTTGATGTCAATTCATCAACTTGATGACCTTGGTTACAAGGTGGTCTTCTATGCTCAGTCCTTTATATGCTTATTGCAAAAGGAAGCAAAGTTGGCTCACTTTATCCTTTATTTGTATCACAAATAGAACACTTGTTAGGTGTTACTAAATAGCCTATGGCTTGTATTTGGCATGGTCGTTTGGGCCATATATCTCGTAGTGGAATGGAAAATCTTTCTCGTTCTGGCTACTTACATGTGTATCTATCTCTAATTTTTCATTTTGTCAGCATTATCAATATGGAAAGCAAACCAGAAATGTGCATAGAATGCACATTGACTCTTCAATTCAGTCTTTAGATCTCGTTCATACAGATGTGTATGGTCCTATGCCCACTAGATCCTTAGGTGGTTCTTTTTACTTTGTCACTTTGTTAGATGATGCTACGAGAAAAGTTTGGGTATATCCTATTAAATCAAAGGATGAGGTATGTTGTAGAGCAAAGAGGCACAAAGAGGAGCCCCAAATTTTTCAAAATTAGTGGGCATATTTTTCTTCTTCAACATCTTAGGAAATTCCCTCAAGCTATGTAAATGCACTAGAGGAGTCCTCTAGATGCACAATCCCAAAGCATTGTAATATATCTCTTGTGAAATAGTAGGAGAATAGAAATTAGTCAATAAAGTGCCAGTCACTTGTGTGAAAGGACCATTTTTAGGGCACATGTATATAAGTCACTTTGTGACTCTTTGTAAAGACTTTTTGCCATTGTGAAGAAGGAGAGCTCCTGATTTTCGAATTTGCTTCTGTGTGAGTTAGTGCGAGTTGTGGAGTGAGTGTGGGTGTTTCCCGCCATTCACTATCTTGGTCATAACTTGAAGCACAAGTGTCAGAATCGAGTGAAACTACACCAATATATGCGTCTCATCGAGAGCTTCGAAACAAATCCCTATTGGCCATATTCAGAGTTCCGAGCTGGGAGAAACATTCGATTTAGTGAAAACTATTGTAAGTGGTATCGCGACAGACACTTTCAGTAGTTAAGTAAGTTAGAGAGGTAGGTTAGTCTTTTCTCATGCATGCGAGCTGAACCACTTCACTTTCCATCACGAGTGCACACATCCTCATACGTTTGGTTAGGTCGCCTCTTCGGATTGATAATTAAGCGTGTGTCAATCCACCACTATATGCACTTGTGTGGCAAACAAGATTTAGTCTCTTTGGCACAAGTCCCTAAGGCTTTGTGACTTAGGTACACACGTTTTTGGTGTCGTTGCTGGGGAACACACTCGACCAAGGTGCCTTCATGATGGTTATAGCTCTAAAGTGACGAAATCGTACTTGTAGGATTGAATTCGCTAGGTGGCAAGTAGTCTGACGCTTCAGCACTTGTTACTTCACATCCCGGAGGTGTGTGTAATGAATTTTTAGGTTTAGGGTTTGGAGAGAGAGAGAGAGGAGAAAGAGGAGAAAAACCAAAAAATTTGTAGTCATTTCTCACTTGCTCAGAGTTGGTATCGTCTGCAACCAGCGACTGGTATCGCCCGAGTGCTATCGCGCATTTCAAGCCTCCAAATCTACTTAGTGAGCTCAAGGCCTAAGCATAACCACCTCAAGGTAAGTTACATGCAAATATTAATCTCAAAGATGTTGAAAATTTGCACTTACACATGATTAAAGGCCCGCACGGTATCGTAGGGTGGGACAAAGTGATTGGAGGAGTGCTATTTGTGAAATAGATGTCTAACAGTGAAGAGGGGTGAGAGAAGAGCCAGGGGGTGAAAATGTTTTTGAATTTGGAGGTGATTTGGCTGGAGTATCGTGATGGGTTGAGTTTTTGGTATCGCGATACCAAAAATTCCCTTGTATCGCGATACTCGCCGAAGTATCGTATCGTTAGTTACCAACTATAGTATCACGATACCATTCCAAGTATCGTATCGCTTAGTTGGTATCGCGATCGCGAGTTGCCTAGTGGTATCGTATCGTTGACCTAGCAAGATAGTATCATCTCACTTTCTAGTATCGTATTGTGCAAGTTTGCGGTATCGTATCGTGACTTGTACTAGTATCATATCATGCAGTTCCATGGTATCGTATTTCCAGCTGCACTGGTATCGTATCATGTGACTTGCTAGTATCGTATCATGCAATACTCAGGTATCGTATCGTGTCAAATTTCAGTATCGTATCGCGGCTAATTTTGGTATCGTATCACCATCAGAACTGGTATCGTATTGTGCAATTCTTAGTATCATATCGTGAAAAGTTGCGGTATCGTATCGTGACTTGCATTGGTATCGTATCGTTAGAATTCCCTGTATCGTATCGCATTGTGCACAGATATCGTATCGCCTATTGCTTTTAGTATTGTATCGTCTAGTCATCTGGTATCATATCGTCGATTCCCCAAGTATCATATCGTGAACATACTTGGTATCGTATCGTGACAAAGACTAGTATTGTATCGTGTCCTGAAGTGATATCGTATCGTCAACAGCCTGGTATCGCCTAGTGCAGTATCGCAAAAGTGGTATCGTCCAGAACACTTTGAGCATTGTCAAGGGTGAAATTGAGGCATTTGAGGAGCCACTTAAGGAGAGTTTTAGAGGTCAAGAGAGCCCCAGGAGGGTGAATGAACTTGAGGTCAGGAAGGGTTCTAAGTAGCCGGAGAAGTGTCATATCATCCGTAGGAAGTACCGCTCAGGTCAGTCACCGTTTTGTCTATTCAGACACCTCTAGGGAATCGGAGGAGGAGATACCCATGGCTTCAGAAGACATGCAACGTCAGGTCCTGGAGAGAAACTTCATGACCAGTGTAGAAGGAGAATACCACACTTCTTTGCAGTACGTTTCTACTAATGCCCAGGAGATCCCCATCTACCTGGACGTCTTAAATAGATCAGTTGCTAGGATGGTGACCTCCATCAATGCCACCATCGTGCCCAGACCAACTGTCAAATATGAAGGAGGATTCTATATGGACAATTTGGGTCACGTCTATGTGGTGACAGAACACCCACAACTGATCAATGAGAGAGGAGAATTGTAAGAACAAGAGCAATCAGGAAGACCAGACCCTAGAGAGTTGGTAACTACTCCTAGAGGCAAGTCAATAGTGACGCGGGTCTTGAGAGGGGACTTGATACCTCAAGACGACTACTTACTGGAAGTCTATTTGATCCATGGATCGAACTTGTTACTTCAAACTAACTCACCGACTCAAGGAAGAGAAGAAAGTACGATGACATTTTACGAGTTAAAGGATCCGGAAGACAAGTCTAGAGTAACGTACCTAGACAAGAACCAAAGAAGGTATTGGTTGGTGGATGCCATAGATAGGGCTCGACTAAAATACATGGGATTGCTTGTATTCCCTCAATGAGAACAGGCAACCACCTCTCAGAACCCCTTCAGAACACAACAAGAGGCAGAGCATATGATGTCGGGACAAACAAGCCAATGGAGTGTTCCGAACCGAACTCACGTGCAGTTCACAACACCCAGAGTGCAAACACACAATCATACCCACCTTGGAGTAGGAAATCAATACCAACCACTAGTAAGGCCATGACCACCAATAAGAGTGCAGCCTGGAATACCCCCAATTAGACCAGCAATCCCCGCCTTCCCCGTAATGCCTAGACAGCTAGAACCAATGAGAAGATTGAGACCTATTCAGGTGGCCAAATGTGTGAGGAATCATTATGACAGATTGGGAGAACCCTACGACCACATTGCCAAATTTAAACAAGTTCTAAGAGCTGAACAAGTAGATGACTTCTTTGTGCAGTATGAGTCTTTCAGACTCACCCTCAGAGGAACGGCTCTGACTTGGTTCCAGCCATTAGACCCCAACCAATTTGGAAATATGGAGCAATTCTTTGAAGAATTCGTAGGGGAATTCACTAAGAGAGGGATTAAACACAATTCTGCATCTTTAATCCATAGTTTTAAGCAGAACCCTAATGAAACCGTGAAAACAGCTGCCCAAAGATTTAATTAGTATGTGGATAGATGTCAGATAGCAAAAAGACCTACACAATAGAAAATGATATCATTATTTTTGGACGGATTAACAAACCGAACTCTGAGAACATTAGTCTATGTGAAGAGACTACATACATTGAATGAATGTCTACAAGAATGTATCGATTTAGAGGACAACCTAGCGAATGATCTCAAAAGTACAACCAGCCCTACTAAATCAGAAGACACTCGAAGCACAGTAACATCCAACTCCAGTAATGTAGAAGAATTAGCAGAGCTGGTAGCGAAGAAATTGGGAGTCCAAGGACAGAGAAATTATCAACAACTAGCCCTAAGAGTACCCATGTTGAGGAGATGTAGCTCATGTGGAGGTGATCACCCCACTCACATGTGTGTTCGAGGAGGAACATGTGTACCTCAGATGTACCCTTATAATAGACAGCCCCATCAAGGAGTTGCCTTTTATTGTCACATAGAACAAAAATACACCAATCACACCATAGAAAATAGCCCATTCAATAGACAGACACGGCCTCTACAACCACCTCAGTATCGGCCATATGGATATCCACCTAGAGAGCCAGGCAGGTACCCACGTGAGAATACCCAAAACATGAAAGCACAAAAATGGAAGGAAAGAAGAGAGAAGCTCAAAGAAAAATGGATGAAAAACAAAAGTCAAGAAAATAAGAAACATACAAGAAGCATTAAGAAGCATAAAGAACTAGAGATTCGGGAACAAGTTCCCATTCCATCGCGTATCCGAGAATTAGAGAAACCAGGATCAATTCTAGTTGACACAAAACCGGATGATTTGGACCTGTGGTTGAAAGCTTACCAAGCTAGAATTAAATCTGGAGTGAATGTGGAACAACATGAAAAGCTTTACCCACAAGGAGAGTTAGAAAAAGAGAGGCTTGTTATATGCAAAAAACTCCTAGAGGTAGCACAAGCAACCCTAGAAAAGACCATCCCAACCCTCCCTAAGACAAAGATAGCAGAGGACCAATACAAGGATTGTGTTAAAGCCAAGGAGAAAGAACCTAAAGAGAAGGATGATAAATGTGAGCTAGTGAAAACCCAAGACGAACCTATGTCAACAATACCAGATTTAGACGCTGACTAGCCAAAAGAATTATGGAATAGAATCCGAGAAGAACAATGGAAGAGGAATGGAGTGACTAAACCTCCCTTTGAGGAATTAGATGTGGAAGTTTATCAGCCAAGTCCCAACATGGAAGAAGTCTATGAGGAAGTATCGGGACTAGAACGAAATAGGGAAGAAGCTCAGAGCACTTCGACCCTACCAAATTACATGGGAGAGTACGAAAAAGAATCCATGATCTTCCGAGCACCCACAGTACGAGGAAAAGGAAGGGGAAACTCAGATAAGAATTCACACAATCTAACAGAACTTAAAAAGACAAAAGTACAATGCCAACTGATTATGGAAGAACTACTCCGTGTTAAACCACAAATATGGAAACAATTAGCAGGCCAACTCCAATTAGGGCAGGAGAAGGACGAAAGGGAAAACAAGGGAAAAGAAAACCTATCTAAGGTACAAATCCCAGTGGATAAGGTTGGAGAATTTAGCGAAGGAGACAAAGGAAACACATGTTTACCTGTCACTTACAATGGCTATATGACCAAAGCTATACTAGACACAGGAGAAGGAGTAAGAATTGCCACCAAGGAGATTTGGGAGAAATGGGGAAAGCCTGCCTTACAACCCACTCACATGAAGCTGCAATTAGCATATGGTCATGTTGGAAAACCATTAGGGATACTAGAAAAGATCAAGCTAACCACCTGTGGAGTTGAATTTGAACATACACTAGCTATTTGTCAATTTGGAAAAGCAAGTAACTATGAGATGATATTAGGATGACCCTTCATGAGACAGCTTAGGGTAGTACAAGATTGGGGACGAGACTCTTTATACCTTCAACATCAAGGAAACACCACCAAAATAAACTTGCATACGTTTGCATATCGAGATGTACCCCCACTACAATGGAATCCTATACACAAGGAAGAAGATGATATATCTATTCATAGCGCTGGATCAAGCGATCAATCATGGATGCATGAGGACGCCCAGTTATGGATGTGTAAAGAAGCCAAGAAAGAGGAAAATAAAAGGCAGCTGTGGCCAATAGGACATCCTAACTACCGACCGGTAGAGGACCCAATGTATATGCCTCAAATCTTTCCCGATGAAACATTTGAACTGTATGGATGGATGGAAATCTTAGCAATCTTGGATGTATGTGTGAATGAGGAAGTTCTGGTGATGAATGAATGTGTAGACGAAGAAGGCTATGACATAAATTTGTACATGGTTGTCCTTCAAGAAGTAGAACCACGGGAAATCTTAGAAAAGGAGTGGAAAGAGGAATACGAGAGTATAGAAATGGAACCAGAATTTGATTCAGAAGAAAGCTACCTAGAAACCATTCGAACCGAAGATAAGCAGGAAATGACCAAGGTCTTAGGGATAGAAGCAGCGCCCATAGTACCAAAGCAGGAGGAAGGTGCGAGTAAGATCGAACCAGGCCCTGATCTTTTTGAGGTTCCGGAGCATTTTAAAAGGTACGAAGTAGAAGAGAGAAAAATGGCCATTCAAATGCCTAAGAGAGAGGCAAGAGAAGGAGAAGTGTACGACAATAAGGAACAAACCAAAAAGATCATAGTAACTGTAGAGGATGGAGAAGAAAGATGTACCTACATAGGAAAAGACGTGTCGACCGAGGAGGAAGATGAGTTAATACAGTTGAATCGGGAATATCAAGATGTGTTTTCCTGGACATATAAGGATCTCAAGGGTGTGGAACCCTCTATTTGCTCTCATGAATACCAATGACGGTGGAGGCAAAACCATTTAAACAATGCCCTTACACCTATAATGATGTCTATGCTCCTAGAATTAAAGAAGAAATAGACAAGCTATTAGCTGCTAGATTCATCTATGAGATAGAACATACTGAATGGGTATCACCACTAGTGTTGGTGCCTAAGAAGAACGGAAAACTTAGAGTATGCATTAACCTGAAGAAAGTGAATGCAACCACAATGTGCGACAGCTACCCATTACCCATCACTGACCATCTATTGGAAAGAGTTGCAGGAAAGGAAGTCTATAGCTTCTTAGATGGATTCTCAGGATACAACCAAGTAGCCATTGCTACTAAGGATAAACATAAGACTGCATTCGCGACTGAATGGGGAGTCTATGCTTTCCGAGTGATGCCTTTTGGACTCACTAACGTGCTTGCTACTTTCCAAAGGTTGATGTGTCATGTTTTCAAAGAATTCCTGAAGAAGAGTATGGAAGTGTATGTAGATGACCTATGTACATATTCAAACCAAAGGCAAGACCACATTCCTGAATTGCGGAAGATATTTGATAAATGCCGACAATATACAGTCTGCCTGAACCCTGAGAAGTGTGTCTTCATGGACACATAGTCTCTATGAACGGAATATCTATAGATGTAGACAAGATTAAGGTCATTTTGGAACTTCCTAGACCAAAGAATGCAAAAGAAATGAAAGCATTTATGGGACATTGTGGATACTACCATCGATTTATCCACATGTATGCCATAATTGTCAAACCTTTGTATGGACTATTGACTCAATTCACTTGGACTGATGAATGCGAAAAGGCATTTAACGAGTTAAAAAGACGACTTAGTACGGCCCCAATTTTGAAAACACCAAATTGGAACAAGCCTTTCCATATTCATGTGGAGGCTTCAAATTACGCAATAGGATGCATCCTAGCTCAACCGGCAAATGAAAGAAAGTTAGATCACCCAATTGTCTATGCGAGTAGACAACTGAATCTAGCTGAAAGAAACTATACAACTACAGAGCGAGAGGGATTAGGAATGGTCTATGCAGTGAAATAATTTAGACACTATCTCTTAGCCAACAAGTTCAAGTTCTTCATAGATCATCAAGCCTTATTGTACCTAGTCAATAAGCCTTGTAACACGGGAAGACTGGTGAGATGGCATCTGCTATTGATGGAGTTCGACTTTGAAGTAATTGTGAAAAAGGGAAATACCCATGTACGAATATATCACCTCTCTAGATTGACACATGGAGAACCACCAAGCGGAGTACCAAACGATCTGCCAGACACTTATCTATTCAATTTTGAAGTGTGTCCCAAGTGGGTAGAGAAGCTAATTCCAATACTCACTCATGGTCCACATCACCCCATCAATAAAGAGAATAAAAAGGAAATTCTATAGTCAAGGAATTTGCACATTATTGCGGGAAGTGTGTACTATAAGGAACCGAATGGTGTACTTCTGAGATGTGTTTAGGAAGACAAACAAATGAAGCTGATTGAACAAGCCCATGTGAACAAATGAAGCTGATTGAACAAGCTCATGGAACTCTAAGAGAATTAAGACGGTTAGGAGTGTACTGGCCTGATATGCCTAAAGATGTCCATGATTATGTTAGTAACTACGCAGAATGCCAAGAAACCATTCCAGAGGATCATACATCCTTACCTTTCTCAACAATAGCACCCAATTGGAATAAAACATTGGTGAAATTCCTAAAGACAAGAGAACATGAGGAGGGAATTAGCTTGGCAAGGAAGCGATCCCTAGGGGAAATGAGCAAGGATTATGTAATCGTGGGAAGATAATTGTTCAAGAGGGGAAAAGATACTCAGTTACGGTTATGTGTGCATGAAGGAGAGTACTTGGCCATATTAGAAATGGCACATGCAGGTGCTGCAAGAGGTCCTTTTTCCACCAAGAAAACAGTAAAAATGATCCTATTCGTGGGCTTGTGGTGGCCAACTTTACATATGGATGCGGAAACCTATGTACGAAGTTGTGAGACATGCCAAAGGGCCAAATACCCGATTCGACGAGATGACATGCCATTGAGACCTATGGTTTGCACTAGAGCCTTTTCTAAATGGGGTATTGATTTCATAGGACCCATTAACCCACCAGCCAAAGGGTCACATGCGGAATATATCATAGTAGCCACATATTATTTGACAAAATGGGTGGAGGCAAAGGCTACTAGAAGGAATGATGTTCAAATGCTAAGTTTCTTTTCGAGCATATATTCACTCGGTTCGGATTACCAATTGAGATTGTGAGTGACCGAGGAATGCATTTCATTAATGAAGTAATAGAGTCTTTAATGAATGAGTTCTTGGTGTTGGGAGAGGATGGTTGGATGCACTCAGAGATTGAGTAGGTGCTGCTAAACCTGCTTCACACCAGCCCTCCTTTGACTCCAGGAATGATTAATACACTTGCTTAGCTTCCAAATGATACCAAGAAAGCATATATGTACTTTGCAAATGATATGTGTAATGATCAAATCAAAACAGACTACTTGAGACTTCAAGAATCCAAAAAAACTTGCTATTTTGGTATTGACACCTGCTCAGTCTTTCACTCAGTATGACCAACACACTTACAATTGATCAAATTCCTTTTGGACATATTAAATTAGCTTAACAAGCTATCATTTGCAAGTGGAATGAGAAGAAATGACAAACCATACTCTGAGAAATCACTTTAGCAAAATAAAGTTTACCCCTGATATTTTAGGAGCTCTACAGACACAGACCAGTGAACACTTCGACTGAGATTTCTCTGAAATGGCTGAACCAATTGACTTCAAAATTTGTAGGCGTGTAGAAGACTTTGAGCTGAATCCAAGATGCTTTGAATCACTTGATTTGGTTGAGAAACCACTGAGATATGCTCTGTTGAAGTTGACAGACTTGAAGGTAGACAACTCAGAGAATACAGATATGATATATGAACAATGTATGTATTAAATCATATTGATGTACATTCCCATTGACATGATAAACATAGTTCAATGGTACTTAGAGGTGTAGGCTATAGAGTAGACCTCACACACTCAATGATCACAAATGTTAGCCTCGGGAATGGTGAAGAACCACCGCGACTTTTTACTTGTAGCTTTTTATAGGAGTTGAGTGTAGATTTGAATTAGAATTCAAATCAATCTCCTTGAATCTTTCACCTAAAAGTTGATTGAGATATTCTCTCAATTAAACAACCTTTTCCACGACTTCCAATCAATTAGGTGTGATTACATAAAATGCCAAGTCACTAAGACTTTTACAAGAGATAAAATGGTAAGAATTTATAAGCATAAGTTCCTATAGTCCTTCTCACATGTTGAGTCTTCAAGATAGTATCCAAGCCAAATTGTGAAGGCTTGAATTGCACTAACACTTGGTGATCCATAAAAAATCAACCCTATATCATCCTCAAGCTAATGGTCAAGCGGAAAGTTCCAATAAGGTGTTATGCACAGTATTGACTAAAATAGTCAATAGTGGAAGGTCTGACTGGGACAAACAATTGCATCATGCAATCTGGGCCATTCGAGTCGCTTACAAAACTGCCATTGGAACTACCCCATTCAATCTAGTGTACGAACAGAACGCAATCCTATCGATTGATCTTTTAGTACCCACTTTGAGAGTAGCCCAACAATATGAATGGACAAGACATGAATTATCCAAGCGACTGAACCAAATTGAGAAGCTGCATGAGACTAGAATACAAGTGGTTGCAGGGATTTACGCGGCCAAGAGAAGGCAAAAGGCATATTATGATGCACACATAAAAGACAAGGGACTAAAAGAAGGAGACTTGGTCCTGGTCTACACCTTGAAGCAACATGCCAAGAAATTACAAAATCGCAGATATGGACCTCTAATCATCAATAGGACCTCTAAGCGGCTATGGAACAAGGGGTTCAAACAGTGGAAACAACTCTGGAAACAAGAGACCAATCAGCGGATTAGGTTCGAAGACTTGGAGCCGAGACTTAGAGTTACCCTAGAGTAATGGACTCTTCTTCAAGGAAGGTGTTTAGCATGGGACCGCTCAACTACCCGCCTTCTCTGCGGTCAGGATCTTCCTTGCCTGGAGGGCCTCAAATGGAGCAATGGAAATAAACTATCCAAAGTCCCCAACTTCAAAGAGAACTTAGATGTTCATCACACTCTTAACAAGAGATGGTGCCTTTCTTGGACCAAACTTCGATGGGAACTAAAATTCTGTCTATTTGGCACCCCCTAATTGAGATCAAAAAGTCCGTTCTCATGTGGCAGATCTTGCATAAAGGTATTTGGTCCAATGCAAGGGCTAACAAAATCTGTGGTGTGCCGCCATGGTGCAAGCGTTGCCATCGATGCATCGAAGATTTAGCTCACTTGTTCTTCAATTGCCCCAAGTCTCGTGTTATCTGGCATCACGTGACACGGGTATTGAGACTCACGAACCAAATCAATTGGCAACAGGTGATGTTGGGTGAGGCAGTCAGCTGCTCATCGAGGCTCTGGAATGCCATCAGGGGTGAGACTCTTTGGAAGATTTGGAGGGAGCGATGTGCTGTCAATTTTGGCCAAACTCCTAAGGAATGGTCGATCAAGAAATCCTTGTTTCTTCTAGGGAACAGAATCTCCCGAGATAAGAGATCTCCACCGTTTAGACATCACTGTATTTATCTCCTCGAAAACAACAAGGTGAAACCCAAATGGGTCCCACATGAGGGTGATGCTAGATTTATCCACCTCATTTGTAATGCTCTCTAGTTTGCCATACTCCTCCCCTGCATTGTGGGATTTGGGGGGTCCCATGGGCACTAGTCCCATTCACTTGTAATTTTTCTTCTTTATTTTAATTAAAGTCGGGGAGATTAGGCTAAGGCCGAACTTCCTTTTATTAAAAAAAAAATCATCAATAGGATTTCCACGAGTGGAGCAGTTAATCTAGTTACTCTAGATGGAGATATTCTTCCTAACTACATAAGTGGATGCCGAGTAAAATGATACATGGAGCCATTGATGGATGAAATGCTAGCACGCCTTGTAGGTGTGCAAAATAGTGAGAAAGAGGAAGAACGTATTAGAGAGGAGGCACGGCAAGAAGCCTTAGAGTGTATTAAGAAATGGAAGGAGTGGATAAAGCAAAGAGATGAATGATATCTACAAAGAGAAGAGCATATTCCCATGGCTAATTACCAGTTCATAAGTCCGACATGACTAATGTCAATATGTCCCAGCCTTACTTAGACCTAGGAATTGGAACAACGGAGTACCGACTGATAAACGCTTTGATAGACTCAAGAACAGGACTCAGTTGCATACGAAATACGGTCACCCGAGATCTTCAAACAATTACGACACCCACAAAAGCACATATGATAAGCGTTGGAGGTCAAGCTAAAACATGCATTGGAGAAGCCATAGTATCCCTCCACCTAGGAAATTCAACTATGGAACAACAAGTTCTAGTGTGTAGAGAAGAAGATTTAATAGAAAACTTGATATTAGGACAAGATTGGATCATTGAGAATGAAGTAAGCATACACCTAGCGCAAGGATACATTTCAACCAAAATAGGGCACAAGGAAATCTTTAGTCTATTAGGGGAGAAACCCTCACAGAGACCGGGACTCATCGAAAGTGCGGAGCAAATCGTAGAAGAGCACGTAGAAAAGGATTCCAACACAAATCACTCAGAAGTAGGTCCGAAAGGAGAAGGAATTTCAAACCCTAATGTATCCAGGGAGAAAGTAGATTCATCCTACTTGATTGATGAACGAAAGGAAACCGAGGAGATCAATACTCTTAAAGTTTCTCATGCAAAAGAACGATCACCAACTTGGAAATCCACCATCAACTACTCGCATTCAGGAAATGTTAACTTCAAATGGGTTCGCAAGGATCGAGTGAAGGAATCAGAGATCGCAACACCAGCACACGTCATTGCTCATAAGGAGGCAAAAGTGGGCAAAAAATCTTCTTCACCAAAATCAGAACCAAAACAACTATTGAAAGTATGGCTTCTTAAGCCTTTGATTGAAGCTCAAAAAACACGGCAACAAATGTGGATTCCCAAAAAGGTCAGACAAGTGGCCATTCAAGAGATAGACAAGCACGAGGAAACATTGTATCAACACAACAGTACCATAAGGACTGGCAAGCTTCGTTGCAGATACCTCAAAAGAAGGAACCCCACAACTCCGGTAACAAAAAAAGGAAGAGATACTCATACAACACTGCAAAATGAGCAAAAGACAAGGCTTAATACCTCCACTATGAAATGGAGCTGGAAACCGAAGCAACAACAAGGAATAGAACAACATAACCAAGAAGACTCCTGTTGCACACATAAAGCTTCCAATGCACCTAAAGTATGCAAGATAGGGCCACATTATGAGGCCAGGCATTCGGCACATAATGTACATAATAGAACTAGTGGTGCACATTCTCCAATGGGGATCAGGTCATTGCTTCTACTTCCTAGGAATGGATCCACGGTGTAAATAAATAAATGCTTCGGCTACGCTAATTCTTGTTTCTTTCAGGATAAAATGAAAAAAATATGCGGTAAGGGATCTAACTCATACACTAAAAGGGGACGGAGCGACGTAAAGAACAAAAGCTACTACAACACACAACACTAATGCCATATCTTGTATAGAAGCTAATGCTCTGTTCATTACAAGTGCAGATGGCCTCCGAAGATTCTGAAGCAACCATTCAGGAGGAAGTGATGGAATTCCCTCTACAAAGCATGATTAAAGCAAAAGGACACTGGTTTAGAGAGGATCAACCAGCTGGGGATTATCTATTCCTGGTAACCATCAAAATCATGGACACGGATCATCAGTTCTCAGTGATGTCTCAGGATTTCAAGGTGGTACATGAGCTACCATCTACCATTGACATCATGAAGAAAGCAGGCATTCAAAATTACTTTGAATTACCAATCTACAAACCCGACTTTCAAAGGTGCATGCAAGTTATGAATACGTTACAGCCAGCACTACATGATCCATTGGTGCCAGAGGCTAGAGTCATGGATGCAGTAGGTGAATGGATCATAATTCAATTTACACATGATTTAATCAAGGAAGCTTTTGGATGGGACAAAGATGGAAATATGATTTTGAAAGAAGAAATTCAAGGGGCAAAGACCAGGACCTTTACTGACATTAATCGCATTGATATTGAAGAAGAAGTAAGACTCATTCATCAGCACTTTTGTTTTCCCAACATGCATGGATACACTGCTCCTCAGAAGATCATAGTCTAGATGTTGTCACACGCTATTAACAAATTGGGAATCAAATCAATATGACTCCGTATATTCAAGAGAGGCTATTTGAGGCAAAGAAGTAGTGGAATCACAAGAAATTCTTGAACGGCAGCATGGCCTTGACCATATTGATATATCATGCCTTGGGCATTAGAGAGCATTTACAAGAAATGCCATCATCGGAAGCCATGGCCAATTATGCAAAGGTCGCTACAGTCTCGAGAAAGAAAAAAGGTGTAAAGATCATTGAGGAGGAAGAAACTAGCTCCCAACCTAAAATGAGAGGTACAAAACGACTAAGAGAAGTGATGCAAGTAGAAGCAGAAGCCCCAGCCACAAAAAGGACACATGTGCTCCCGAAGACAAGAATTGAAGAGCATCGACCGATTACTGAAGAGGAATTAACAAGAGTCCTGGAAGACACACATCAATACACTGAAGGTCAAGTGAATCTATCAGTTCAAGGGCACCATTACCAGCAAGCCCACGAAGACATGGAAGTAAGAAAGAGGCTGGCCAAGGTGCGTAGATACAGGGAATTAGGGTTAGTAAATTCAAGATCATCTTCAGAGGCACAAGAGGAACTAGACACCTCCCTATTAAATACGCACATTCGAAGTGAGTCAAAAGATGATGGACAATGGGAGGAATTAAATGAAGTGAACTACAATGCAGAAGAAGAGGGCATGAAGGTAAATCAAACTCCCATCAACCCCAATCAAGACACTGCAGGCAAAGAGGTATCCCAAGAGAGAATACATGTCATCAAAATAAATGAAACATCTAACATTCACATCCATGAGGCTAAGCTTGCAGGAGAGCAATCTTTCAAGAATCCCAAAGAAGAACCAAAAGACACTACGGTGGAAGAGTGTGAACACTTCACACCAGTAAGGGTAGTGGCAGAACCCTCCCATATGGATGTTACATTTCAAGGGAGTGCCACGAAGATTATCAATATAGAAGAAGAAAGCAATGAACCAGAAGTACAACTCCAAATCAGACAACCACACAACGAAATGATACATCTGGAACACGAAAGGGATGTGCAAACAGGGGAAGCTCCAAGCATCCCAAAAACATGGTTGAATGTATACGTCGCTCAGCTCAAGCCAGTGGTTCAACATATGATCAAAATTGCTATGGATACGTAACAATTAATGCTTAAAGCTGATGCTGACAAAGCGATGTAGGAAAAGCATAAACTTCATGAAATGGGTAAGAACCTTTCAACCCAATTGATTCTAGCACAAGAGCACATAACACATAAAGAGAACGAAATTCAAGAGGCCAAGTAGCAATGTAAAACACTAGAGATAGAAAATGAGAAATTGAAAGAACAAATATAGGAGTTACAAAAGAAATATGATGCTAGCGAGGTCGAGAAGACACAGATGAATGCAAGAAGCAAGATATTGGAATCACAAATAAAAATATACATGGATGAGGCAGAGAACTTAAGGAACAGAAACAAGGAGTTGATGACATCTCTTCTATGCAATCAACCTATAGAAGCTCAAGAAGTGCCAGAAAAGGACATAAAGGCATTGGAGGACAATTTAGCTAGGTATGAGGATCATCTCAAGCAAGAGCAGGCCATCATTGCAGAATGGGAAAGAGGTATATGGATGATACCACGGCACTAAGGACTAAGTGGAAGACAACTGAAAATAGGTATGTAGCACAATGTAAAGAAGACATTGATCAACTCGCTGTCGTAGCAAAAGAAATCCAAAAAAACAAGGAAACGATTTTGAAGGCCAAAGAAGAGATTAAGCAAAAAGATGAGATGATAAAGCAACTACAAGATTAGCTAGCACAAAAGACAACTGAGGGGACACCAGTAGTTCCACACTCCACAACGGCTACTGAGGAGATTGAGGTACGTCCTCTCTCTCCCCCCTTACATCATTCGCCGATAAGGGAGGAAACGGAGATCCACTCTGAACGTACTCATCGGGATATTGCATAACTGAGCCGAAATGAGAGGGCACTACTGGTGTCCCAACTTACAGCAGATTTTGAAGATCAAGTAGTCAAAGTCATGAAGGAAGCAAAGATCGACAGTAAAAATCTGGAACAAATAATGAGACCATTCAATGTACCATATGGTTTGCTGAGAGAACAAACATGGCAATACATAAAGAATATAACCAATAAAGAACCAGACTCCAACCTCCAATTTAGCATGCAAACATTCACCTACACTCAACAGGAATTTGACAAAGCCGATCCCATATGGCGGAGGAAGTTCTTGGAAAAGAATCCAACACTTCGGGTACAATAGGAATCGTCACCGTACATACTCCAGGTGAATCCATCTTTTTGCCTAGTACCCCGAAGACGCTCCTAGACGCAATTTTGGGAAGCACAGCACCAGGGTAGCATAAATAATTAGTAACTCAATTATCCACTCTTACCAAGTCCACCGCATAACTATCTACCAATGGAAGAATACATGGTTAAAACCATGGAATTTTGGATTGCTCGCTATGCCACGGTATCTGATTTGGAAATCAAAATGACGAATAAGATCTTGAGCATGTTACTTACAGTTATTAAAGTGTTTCAACATGCTCAATATACTTTTTTGAATTTCATCGATATTAATCAAGGACTTGACGCTCTCATTTTTTATCTATCAACTATACCGAGCCGATTAACACTCATGACTATATACTCAAGACTTATGTTTTTGCCAAGCACTTACATGCAGACGTTTGAAGAAGCATTCTTTACAAGATTTTTTGAAATCGACTCCGAAATTTTTGTAAAGATGTCTTCGAATCTTAATGCTAGAATGGTGGCCTACGAATTGAGTTTTTTTGCCGACCATCACTAGGCACCAGAAGACGGAGTCAAATCAAACCAATGGAAGGAATTTATGCTATGTCATGCAAATCTGCTTAATCAATGAGAGCAAGCTTCACTACAAACGTACTCATGTCGCCACAAAAATCCTGTCGGGGACAACATAGTTCAGGAGGAGGGATGTGTGGAAGGGGAATCAAGCAAAAAGAGAAGAAGAAGAAGAAAATAAAAGAATAAAGCTTCTCAATAAAGAATAAAGATTATCCAGAAAATGAACAACTCTATGCCCAAAGCCCCACAAGGGCATGCATCAGGCAACTATGCCAAAGGCTCAGGCCCTGAGGAGTGGAATTAAAGAAAGATAACAACCAGGACATTTCATGGGAGGTTGCACATAGCTTCCTCATCCACTAGGAGCTTGCGGTGAAGCGAAACAAGTCAAGGAGAGAGACAGAACACATAGGACGCTTCATCAGATAAGATAACCAATTGTTTGAAGTTCCTAGGTGTCCCCTCGTCCACTAGATGCCTGCGGTGAGAAGAAATGGAACAGGTCGTAGAGGATGACAAAGAAGATTCAGAAATAGGGCCTTTGAAATGTAATGCTCTCTTAAAAGAGAGTAGAGGTCAGCAAATTAAGGTGTGCGGTGGCAGAAGGCAAACAAGCTCAAAGCAATATAACAGGGGAAGGTATGTGAGCAACAAGGGCGGATTAAGGCCAAGAAGTATCCATGAAGAAGTGCAAGAAGATATTTGGCAAGTAATGATCCTTCCATTGATAGCGTGCACGGCTACCCGACTTAATACAACAACCCAGATATGTGATATAAGGAATACCAAGGGGCAAACAAAAGCAAAGGACATACCTCAGATAAAGTAACAAATTCTCTGACAGTCCTTATTGCTTCTTTGACCACTGGGTGCATGTATTCAAAAGGCTTAGACAAGCTTTAAACGAGAAGCAAAAGCCTGTCAAGGGACGATAGAGACAAAGAGGGGGAGAGTGTTGCAGAGCAAAGAGGCACAAAGAGGAGCCCCAAAATTTTCAAAATTAGTGGGCATATTTTTCTTCTTCAAAGTCTTAGGAAATTCCCTCAAGCTATGTAAATGCACTAGAGGAGTCCTCTAGATGCACAATCCCAAAGCATTGTAATATATCTCTTGTGAAATAGTAGGAGAATAGAAATTAGTCAATAAAGTGCCAATCACTTGTGTGAAAGCACCATTTTTAGGGCACATGTATATAAGTCACTTTGTGACTCTTTGTAAAGACTTTTTGCCATTGTGAAGAAGGAGAGCTCCTGATTTTTGAATTTGCTTCTTTCTTGCAGATTTTCATCTTCTCTTTGATCTTCTATGTGTGTGTAATGCTTGGAATGTGTGTGTAGGACTCTTGTCTACCCCTCCCCACTATTTTTGAGCTACTGTAGTGTGTGTGTGAGCTACTGCGAGTTGTGGAGTGAGTGTGGGTGTTTCCCACCATTCACTATTTTGGTCATAACTTGAATCACAGTTGTCAGAATCGAGTAGTTTTTACTACTGCTAGATGCGTCTTTTCGAGAGCTTCGAAAGGAACCCACTATTGGCCATATTTAGAGTTTGGAGCTGGGAGAAATCTTCGATTTAGTGAAAATTGTTGTAAGTGGTATCGCAGCAGACACTTTCAATAGTCAAGTAAGTTAGAGAGGTAGGTTAGTCTTTTCTCATGCATGCGAGCTGAACCACTTCACTTTCCATCACGAGTGCACACGTCCTCATACGTTTGGTTAGGTCACCTCTTTGGATTGATAATTAAGTGTGTGTCAATCCACCACTATATGCACGTGTGTGGCAAACGAGATTTAGTCTCTTTGGCACAAGTCCCTAAGGCTTTGTGACTTAGGTACACAAGGTATTCCCTACTTTCTGAAAATGTCTTGCTTCAGTTGAGACTGAATAAGGAACCAAGATTAAGGCTTTACGTCCAGATAATGGGGGCGAGTATACCTCACATGAATTCAACCTTTTTTGTCAGTCTAGAGGGATTCATAGAGATTTTATAGCTACTTATAAACCATTACAAAATGGTGTAGTTGAAAGGATGAATAGAACTATTCAAGATAGAGTAGTTGCTATGTTGCATAATGCAAACCTCTCACAAGGCTTTTGGGCAAAAGCAATATTGACTTCAGTTCATGTAGTTAACCTTTCACCTAGTCCTACCAAATGTCTGAAAGTGGCACAAGACTTATGGAAATGGAAGCCACCATATTATGATCATCTTCGAGTTTTTGGGTGTGAAGCATATGTTCATATACCCAAGAATCTTAGATAAAAGTTGGCCCATAAGTCAAAGAAATGCATTTTTCTTGGATATGGTCGAGAAGGACAATTTGGATATCGCTTATGGGATCATGAAACACGATCAATGATCAAAAGTAGTAATGTCATTTTCAATGAGTCTAAGATGCATAATCAACCCATTAAGGAGGTTGACGTGAGAAGAATGTTGTTTGAGGATACTAGTCCTCCAGTTAGCATACATAAAAATGCTACACATAGGGACATTCAAGAGAATGTCTGATTAGATCAGTCTGCACATGCTCCTGTTCAGCAACCATTGAGATGCTCTACACGTGTCTCACATCCACCTGATAGATATGTTCGAGGTTTAGATTTTGTTATGCTAACAGATGCCGGTGAGCTTTGTTGCTACAAATTAGGGGCTATGCAGACAGAGGACCATCTCAAGTGGGAGTGTGCCATGAAGAGTGAGTTGGATTCTATTCACCTGAATGGTACTTGGGATTTAGTACCTTTGCCAACGGGCCTAAAAGCTTTACCATGTAAATGGCTATATAAGCTGAAATTCACATCAGATAGTGCTTCTCCAAAGTGTAGAGCATGACTTGTTGCAAAGGGTTTTAAGCAACAACATGGTGTTGATTTTGAGGAAATCTTCTCTCCAATGGTCAACATGACTACCCTGTGCAGGTTGCTTGGATTTGTTGAAATGGAAGACTTTGAGCTAGTCCAAATGGATGTGAAAACTGCTTTTGTGCATGGAAATCTTACAGATGAAATCTATATGGAACAACTAGAGGGTTATGCCATTCTTGGCAATGAAAGTCTAGTTTGTAAGCTAAAGAAGAGCTTGTATGGACTTAAACAATCCCCTAGACAATGGTACCAAAAGTTTGATGCTTTTATGAAGTCTCAAGGCTATTCTTGAAGCAATGATGATCATTGTCTCTACACAAAATGATGCTCAGATGGCAGCTTAATATGCTTGATACTTTATGTCGATGATATGTTGATTGTTGGGAAGTCCTCTTATGACTTGTCAATTCTCAAAAAGAAGTTGTGTCAGACATTTGATATGAAGGATTTGGGGGATGCCAAACATATTCTTGGTGTGCGCATTACTCATGATAGGAGTAAACGATGCATATACTTGTCTCAAAGTGAGTACACATCCAAAGTAGTTCACAAGTTCAATATGCAGGGTTGAAAGGCATTGAGTACACCTTTACCCACATATGTGAAATTGAGCAAGGATGATTGCCCCAAATCAGATGAAGAAAAGGAATTCATGACCAAAATTCCTTATCAGTCTGTTGTTGGTAGTCTCATGTATGCTATGGTAGCTACGAGACGA